>JAYRBW010136379.1:0-15480 GCA_036023295.1 Invenusta paracnida
TGAATGAATTTATATCTTTTAAAATTGTCTGTAGCTAACCAGCTTTTTGCCATTTTTGGCGATAAAAAAATATAATAGGAAGCTATTAAATGTTTGTGTAATCATCAGTTGTGTTTTAAAATAACCACGTTATATACATTATATATGATATGAATATCAAGTGAATAGCTATTATTATTTAGAAGTAGGCAAATAAAAACTTCTCCTGAAGTTCCAGGTCGTCCACTGTGGAAGGTCCGGAGGTCCAGGATATGGCAACGGTACCGCATACTATGTGTACATGTGTTTCAATTTTTCTATCCCCTTAATATTTAATATACTAGAAGTTTACAGTTATTGTATACTGAGTTATAAATAGTAAAATACTCAGAAGTGTAGATAACTCAACGCAAACGTAGCTAACTCCACGTATAAATAGCAGCTATGTAACTCCCTACTTACACATAAGTAGGTATATATGTATTTTTAATAGTAAGCATTGTAATTAGATCTTGGTGCTCCTTTTATATAAATTTCTTTAATGGCTGTACTTCATATCATCAATATCAACTTTTTGCTTTTAAGGAGCTCGTTTGTTGGCTATTTATTTTTGCGATTCTGTCGTTTTTGTTTTGATAATTGTTATATAAGGAAATAACGAATTAAACATTTTTTAACTATATTAATCAATTTTAAAACGAAATCATAATCGAGCATCTTGGGGATAACATGAAAAAATAAATGACAGCATCGTAAAAATATAAGTCAAGAAATGAATTCAAACACAAAAGTTAAACTAATGTTAAGATACGTAGTTTAGCCATTGATTAAATTAATATAAAAAGTGTTATAAATTCTATGTTACAAAGGTGGTTATTCACAAATATGTACTAATTATATAGACTAGTCATGTGTATAATCGATGTACATCGAAAGTTGATAAAAATAACAGAAAACACAAAAACAAACTATGTAATTAAATGAATATTGTGTTAATTTTAAATTGATAAAGGAGCTAAAAAATTAAATTTGAAGTTACTTCAATATCAATTAATGATTAATTGTTAACTATTCAAAATTAACTGTTATACATATAATTAATTGTTAACTAAATAAGTGTTAGTTAATCAAAATTACACAACAAAAAATAATTTATAAATTCTTTAAAAATATACTAATATGCTCCATAACGTTTTCAATAATACATTTTTAATCCTAGTTAATATAAATACAGAGTATAATTGTTTTGTTCTTCTGCTTCCCGTGCACTTGGGATGATCCAGATGTGAGCTACATATGTTGGCCTGGTCCTTGACACCAGATCGGCTGAGATATTGATATAATCTCGAACAATTCATAAATTTCAAATTATGAAAAATATTGAAGATTTTTCAATTGATACAGAAATATTTAACAAATTATATACAGAAATAAATAGTTTGGGTCATAGAGTAATGATTATAATGGTTTTGCTAAGCTTATATACTTATTAACAACGTTAAATGCATAGATATAAATATACTTTAAATAAATATTATAGTTAATCTATATCTATGGTTAAATGCCATAAACGGAGAATTTAAAAAGTAAAATTATTGGTAAAATTATTTAGTATGAATTATAATAATATTTATAATTATAAAACGATGCGATTGCATCTCATTGCATGAAGAAACGACCTCAAAGACAAAATGATAAAATGATGTTGAAAATACATCGTTTGATGAGATTGATATAAAAAAGAAAGAAATTAATGTTGCAATATGGGCTATTATAAACCAGATATAAATTAATAAGATATATACAAAGTTGATATTTATAAAAATTAAATGAACACATATTTATTTAAAAAAATTGACTATGGTACATTTTTATAAACGCAAAGTAATATTAATGCATAATATAGTAAATAAATGTATATGTAAAAATATACACAATCAAGACTTTTTTGAAATTTAGATTTTTCAATTTTATAAATTTTGAGTTTGCGTTTATCATATGTATTAATCTTTGCATATATATATATATATGACATTTTAATAGTCAGCAATATAGAACCGCAATATAACGTTAAAATTAGCATTATACGTTCGTAAAAATATAATCGATGAAATGAAACGAATATTTTTGCTATTATATAATATTATTCAAGACATGTAAATACGTTCAGATTGCTAATGAAATAATTTTAGCATGTTTAAATCATATCTCTCGTTATATTGTAGATAATTTAAAAACATAATTTTATTTTTAAAACGTGAGTATTATGTCGTGAGTATATAAGCAGTTAAAAAACGTATAAAACAAAAGAGGCACATTCACATACTGACAGAAAACATAAAATGTGTAGGCACAAAATTATTTTTCACAATTTTTTCAAAGATTTTTTCAATTTCAGTTTGGAAGCTGCCTGCGTTTCTTTCCCTCCCTTATTAGCAGCGGTACCAGCTACTTCAGGGGGTATTGCGGCGTCCTCAACGCCTTCGTAGTTGATGTAAACACGAACTGGTGTAAGCGAGGCAGTGAAGAGGTAACGACGCTTCTCCATATGAATTTCTTCTAATTGCTCAAGTTGTAGCATATTTTTTTTTTGGAGAGTGAGATAGGCATTTCGTCGATAGGCACCTCCATTGTAAACCGTGGATCGACTCTCACAGCGCAGGTTGCTGGTTCGTCGGTTGTAAGCGTTTGAATCTAGATTGTAGTTGTTGTCGCATCGTTGTTTCTCATGCAGAGTAGATCCGGCAGCTGTGAGAAAAGTCTTACTATTTCCTCGTTTTAGGTTACTATTGGTCATGTTGTTGTGCTTTCTTTTCGCTGACACTATCGGTCCGTGTTGTACCGAGAGCTGAGGAAATTGAAGTCCAAGATCGGCAGTCAGTTGCGTGTATTGGTGGTTGTTGATTAGTTTGGGAAGCGAAAACGATGGAGATCCTCGGTAATCGTCCATATCAACCGCTTCGTCTGTCGTTTCAGAATTTGAGGGATGCAGATTCTGAGAAATAGGCACCTTGGAATAACTATTGTTATTGTGTGTAGTCGTGGTATGGTTGTGGTTTTGTAGCGAAGAAATTTTATACCGTCGAAATGTTTGACTTGCATTAAATGAAGACTCGTTTTTGGAACTTCGTAGACTTAACGATGGGAAAATGGTCTTTTCGGATCTTCCGTCAACAGTACCAGATTTCTTTAATTTAACTGAAGATTCGTTTAGAGTTTGAGCAGTTTCTGCAGTATCCAAATCTGGCGTGTTATTTTCGTTATTATCTTGATTTTCAGTATTTAAATTTAATCCAGTGTTGTGTAGAAGACCCAGTTTTTCCTGCCGGTATTGTAGTTTCTCAATCCATTCATACCGTTTTTCATCTTTTTCCACCTCTGCGACGAATTTAGCTGGATCTTCATGAAGAAGTAACAAATACTTTTGGAACTCTGGAAACGTTAAGTTGACTCGAATGTTATCTAATGTCTGCTGGGATTTTCGTAATCGTCTTCTTGTTCTTCTGCTCTTTTTCATCGAATAATTAGGCAACGTATTATCCGCATAAACATGAACCGACATTGCTAGTATATTCCTTGTACGTAACGTACGCGCACAATTTCGTTTAATACAGAGTTTATTATGTAATAGTTAAAGACTGCACCGATTTTCTGGCTGGTTATTCTAGTATAAAAGATAAGTTTCTAATATATAAAATATGCACAATTTATACATAGCTTCAGTCTTCTTAATAGGTCTAATAAAATATTTAGTAATCACATATACATAAGGGATCCTTTTCTTTCGTATTACAGAAAACTTATGCTAATACGCGTCCTACCCTAACTTAACGGAAGAGAATTATAGGATCTCATATTACCCAGGCGTCGTCATGGTTGCATCTAATGACTGTTTCTCATGAGTTTTTGAGGAGATGGCGAAGCCAGCCAACTAGGGTTTGCGATATAGGGGCGACTGAAATGCAGTGTGTGTATACCTAGACTGTTCCCCCTTCCACGAAGAACAAGAAAAAGCGTAGCTGATCGTGTATCCGGATCAATCCGCACTTTCTTAAGTAATGAGTTGCAGCGTTGGCGATTATGGTTGACTGTTGTTGCTTAATACATCCTCACGAGTTTTAAGTTCTGATGTTAGTCTTCGTTCTCTTATTATCCCTCTAAGGTATGTATATATAATAAGATTAGGAAGTTGATGTTGACGTCTTTTTAAAATTGTCAGTCAATTTTGATTAGCCTTCGTGAAAAGCAAGTTATAGTACTGGGAGTAGATGCCGCAAATACCTTCGTTTATAAAGCAGTTGACAATTCTTTTTAAAAATTAGTTGTCACACGCACTACATTGAAAAGGTACCTATAGATTTTGACGAAAGCTTAAATGATGTAAGCAATTTGAAAGTATATTTACGATTTAACTTGAATAATAATTAGTAGCACCAAATATTTTTATAGAAATGGATGGTTAATTAAATATTTGAAGCACCCAATTACTCATTTAAGAATATATTGATAACTACTTGAGGTGGCCTTTATTTTTTAATCTATAAACAACATATGACGGGATATTATTTTATTATGCTACCTATAAGTAACAGTATCAATATAAAAATAGCAAACTTACTCGGCATCTTTTAATATAGTTTCAACAAGTCCAACATTTTTCTGGAGTTATTATACAAAAATATTTATAAACTAAATATTTCTGGCGTTTAAATAAGGGAGCTCACTAGACCTTTTTAATGATTTTTGAACGTCCTAATTGATGAGTAGAGTTTCAAAACGTTTCATGTATAGGTTAAACCAATTGTTTTGTAACATATTCAAGAACAATTATATTATATTATACATAAATTCTAAATTCTAAATCCAAAATAAAAATTAGTAACAGAAGCAAAATATGAAACAGAGATTAAATTTTCGGTTACTGGAAGACAAAAGATTGGCAAGCAAATTGGTTAAAATATTTAAAATAATATAGTAGTAAATATTAATTATATATAATATATAAAAATAAACTAAATAAACTAAATAATATATATTATTATAGTATAAATATTAGTAACTAAAATTATTGCAATTATTGTTTATTATAACGATTCAAAAAGTCTCTAGTACGGCTTCATTGTCATGTACTTAATTTCTTAAATATATTGAATATATTACATACAGTTTATTAATACAATTTTAATACAGTTAATACATATTAATACAGTTTTCGTATAATCTAGAATCATAGTGTTAAAAAATAAAAAGTAATACAAATTATTTATCAATCTTAATCATGTATAGATTGCAAGTTTGAACAAGTTTTAAGAATGCATGTGATATTTATTTAGGACAATATATAAAATCGAATTGTAATATTATATTAAAAAATGACGAAAAGAGAACGATATACTTAAACTAAAACTATATTGCTTAAATTATGATGTAATTTGACATCATTCCTGAAATATGCCGAAAACTGTTGCGACAGCGAAGATACAATTGCTCTTGAAAGCATAGGAAGTATGGACGTCGGTACATGTCTCCCAGAGACATCGACTGGCGTAGTTGAAGCAATGCTCCCCCATTGGTCCGATTGTGATAACATTCACGATTTTGAATCGACTAACAGAAAGCTCTTTGATTCGTGTGTGTAACACCTGTCAAGCAGTAAAGAAGTGGAGAATTCAAAATTATATTTGATCTTATAAATTTGAACAATGACTTTATTTTATCATTAGATGCGCTTTTTACAACAAATACTACATGTATAATACTATATGTATAACAAAACATAAATTTAATCGAAAGAGACGTTATGTAGCTTTTAAACAAAAATGTAAATTGAACTTATATTTTTTTAATATATATATACATTTTCTATAAATTTATATTATAATATATTATTATAATTATATCTTTGTTTTCTATAATGTTATTATTTATCAATTTGATATTATCCTTTGAAATATATTCTAATTCGACTAAAAACAATGTTTCGACATTTTTCATAGATATTTGTTTTAATATTTCACTATTATACTAATGCAAACTAATACATGACCTTTTAGATTCCAGAACTTAATGGATTTTTATTTGAGTCAAATTAAGAATATTTATTTACGCATAGAATTGCAATACACACAAATGAAGTCTAAACAAGTTTAAATAAAAAATTATTTTGTGTTAATTTTAATACTGTAATAATGAAAACAAAACTTATAACAATGTATTATATATATTTACCAGTACAGTAGCATATACAATTGAAATGTAAATTAATGAGTTAAGATATTTATTATTTAAAGTTAATAATGTAGATTATTTTTTTAAATAATTGAAACACAAATTAATTGTGAAGGTATTTCTTTATTGTTGTTATTGTTTATAATATTATCGGGGTATATAAAATGGTAACATTTAATACACGGTAAACAGAACTTAGACCTCTGATATCACTTTGACCATTTCGACTGACATGGAAGGATCATAGTGTTCCTCTGCCAGATAATTCTCAAGAACATCTCTTGCAATGGTCCAAACTTTTGCGATTGGAAAAGGTTCATTTGGCGTGAGTCGATAGGTGTTGAGTAGATTAGACTTTTGGCGTTGGCTCCGCTGTTTCTTTCGTGGACAGTCAGGTGGAAATTTTCTAAAATTATGCGTTTAATTGAGTAAGAGTTGATTGATGATGACCATATTTAACCACATAATATCTTATAGTAGTATAACATCAGTGTTTATTTATTTAAATTTTAGTCATGTATTTTGTAATATACGAAATATTGAATTATTGTTTGATTTCTGAAATATAATATAAATATATGAATTTATGATTATTTATAATAAAATAGAGTTACAGAGTTATTAGTATATAGTCATTATAATAATTATATCTTAGTATAATAAATTAATAAATTTTATAAACTACCTATAGTTTATTGGTTAATTGACATCATAACCGAGTGTACATCAGTAGTGTATTATAAAAAATAATTATTGCAATCTTACATTATAAAATTATATAACTCAAAATGTTTATAGATTGTTGACATTTCCGAGTGAATACTGACAAACACACATTTAATTCATGTATGAGAACATTATTGATCCATAAACATGTTTTTTAGTGTTACTTTATTCTCAAACTATGTATGGTAATTGAATAATATTTATATTATGTATGGTAATATACAAACCATGCATAGTAAATAATAATATTTATATCATATATGGTAATATATTTAGATACTGTTAGTATAGGATGAATATAAGATAAGTAACTTAAAACTTCGATTTTTATTTTGGTAAAGATGGTATAGGTTATAAATAAATTTTAAATATTTTATTTTTAATTCTGTTAAATAGTATCTAAGGAATATCAACTTATTAATACGTTATTTCATGAATTAGAAATACGCAAAACATTGAAAACGATCTTCCATAGCGCAGAATTATTGTTTATTATATTAAGTAAGACAGTTTGTTTAGAAATAGAGTTCAAAACTGATTACAATTCAATGTGTGTAATAAATCAACCGGTTAAATGGATAATTTTAATGTCAGAAAATAATTTTGAAGAAGAGGTGTTAGTTACATCTTTTAAATAGATGACCGGTTGCATAGAAAACGAAGGTCAAATTTGTATATATCTTTGAATTCATTAATAACTTTCTAAAATATCTAAACATCAAAAATGTGATATGAAAATTAATGTTATATGTAAACACAAATTTGTATAAATATTTAGAACCCATTTTCTTCAAAATATTTATAATAAATATATTAAATGCATGCTTAAATATATTATATGTTTATGAAACAGTCAAAATTATAATTAAAGCGAATGTAATGTTTAATACTACTTGACAACTGAACCTGCAAATAAAAAGGATAATTTTAGGTATTTGCCATTCTTTTTTAGATTTTATTCCGGAGTATAAGATGAAGTGCCTAAGTGGCTGTTTTTTTAAATATTTATTGATTAATGAAAACTAATATGTAAATGCGATAAGGCGAAAAACATATATATGTATATATACAGCCTGTCTCATTGTTCCTTCAATATCTAAGTTATATAAAATCTTAGTGTGCGTGAAAGTGATTTGTTACGAAATATTTACATATATATATATATATATCTATAAAATAAATATTCTTGCCAATATATAATTTTACATATTAAAAGGTCAATATACCTGTCAAAATATATTTTTGCAACATTTCTTCAAATTGATGTAGACTTATACTATATTTCAGTTTGACCATTAGATATGTTTGTAGAAAAAGCAAGGTGTAAAATGAACTGCATGAAAATGGATGCATGTATATCCGATTAGTTAACTGATACTATCTATAGCGGAATATTTTATTGCTGCCAATGGAAATAGTTAACAAAATATTAAGTTAACATAATTTGATCATATGTTGTACTTTTATTAACTTTGATTTTTATTAAGTAGATTTGTATATTTTTATAAGAAAGGTTATAAATGTAATTTTGTGATATACTCACCATAAAAGTAATTAAGCTGAAAAATCTTGTGACCATCGTTATATGCATAAAATGGAGACGAGTATGAGTTTTTATTAATAGTATTTATAGGTATTTTAAAAGTAGCGAATCAAACAACAAACAGTTATAATAAGAATAAAATATATAAAACCAAAAATTATTTTAACGAGAATAATAAATAATTTTAGATTAACACAAAGATAATTTCTTACAGAACAGACCACTTTGGAATAAAAGAGTCTATTGTTTGTCTGAAAATAAAATATAAAAATTATGCATCAATGCAATGGGAGTTATGTAATCCTGTTTGAATTATTTGAGGCTTTTTGAGTGTATAATTGCATGGTTTTTTAGTTTTATGATATTATGTGTATAATATGAAATGGATATTATATTATAATATAATGTTCGAAATTAAGTTTATTAAAAATATCTATAACAATATTTGTATAATATTATGTTTTTGAGATTTTCAAAACTTTCGAAAGCTTGTATGAAAACTAATGTGATTAATTTTTACATAATTCATTGACTTTTTCTTTGGAGAGTCTCAGAGTACTAAGTGCATTGTTTACCTTAGAGACGATTCTTTATAGAGACTATATTGACTCGATGGAACGATTATACATATTCATACTAAATTTAATATAGCAAAATATTGACTTTTGTTAATTAAATTATTATTATTTTATATAATTTAAGTAAATTATAATATCATCTCTAGTTCATCGTTGCCATTACTCTTGAATAAATTCTCAACACTGACAATGAGTATCTTTTTAAAATTATTTCAGAGCAAAAGCCCCTTCCGCCTAAGTACGATCATACAAAAAAAGCTTTTTGTTAAAAATGTCATTGGATGGCATTCAGATGAGAGATATCTGTCCTCCTGTGCATATAGTTTTCGCTAAACCTATTTTCGCTATATATATATAAACCTAAGTCCTATATTTTACTGCCTCTTTGATTTTAAAGTCTTTTGATTCGGATTCTTGCAGTAATAGGTTAGGGTTCAAGTTTCCATCTATATCTAGAGTTAGTCTTCATCAATGTTTGCCAGACAATTAAGTGCCTCTTCGGTAACTATTACTGGTATAAGTATTTTCCAGCTAAAACTCTCCCAGACACATACCACGTACAACTATAATGAGTTGACTTTCAGAGAACAACACATACCTACTACACAAAAAATAATGTATTCCATAAAGAACTATTATACTAAATTGAAATAATCCCTCGAATGTTTATTCATCGAGGAATTTTGTTTACTTCATTCTATCTTGACTTGTTGTTTGAACAAAAATTAACACAGCAATTAATTTAATATTGACATACATTTTTGTCATAAGTTCACTTTTAAATTCATTTAATAACATTTTTTTTATAGCAAACACAAAAAAAATCAAAGGGCTGTAATATTTGATGGAGAGTCTGTCTACACAAGAACATATAGAACCATGCAAACAATGATGGAAACAAAACAATAACGGTATATACATATATGTTTTTTGTAAAACCATGTTTAACCACGTTTAATATTTACTATGATTATATAATTATTTGATAAAACGTAGTCTGATATATCTATTTTACTTCCAAATAAATATTTTTTGCTTTTTGCTTTTAAAAATTTGTTATTTAATGAAATAGATTATCCATACCGAGTTGTGTAAAGGCGATCATCATGGAAACTGAAAGTAAAATAAAGTAGTGAATATAGAATAAATACAAAGGATTAATTGTATAATAATTTAGAATTTTTATATAAATTTCATTTAAATACATATATATATGAATCACGTTATAAGGATGGTAAAGTTGTTCTCCAATATAGTGTAATATAAAGAAAGACAAATGAAATACAATAAATTTGTCTGTATAATATTACATTACATTATCATTATATTACAAAATAAATAAATTCAACATTGTTTTTTAATGTTTTAGAAAATGTTTCATTTCTTCAGTAAAAAATATAACACAACAGCAAGTAACCGTAACAGAAATCAATCAATATAATAGACTTAATTGTTATATTTATATCTGCGACAATATAACTAGAACTCCTACCTCTGGATTTCCTTGGTATCAAATAGATGATGATCTAGCAATTGGATTCCTGAACTTTTCTTCAAAAGTTTTAATGCTCTTTGTTGAGCTAGTCTTGAAGTGGCCTTAATATCAGGATTCATTTAACTAAAATGCAATATTATAATTTTGAAATGTGTTACTTATGTAATATCAGTCTCTCGTATTCGAAAAAAAGTTGAGACTATTAAACTATTCTTATAATTAATACTTAATATGTGTATACGCTCAAGATAATGTTAAAGTGGAGTTGTCTTTCAATGAGAACTAGAGCAAAATATGTGTTAACTAAGCAGTAAGTTGACGTTAATTCAAGTTTACTTACCTAAGAATAAAACTTCAAATAATGTTTGTAGATTGAACTGAATAAACTAATTAATACAAATTGGAATAATTATTATACCTATATTTTGTAGAATAGTTTACATGTAAGTATATCTATTAATTAAGATTTTATAGTACTTATATTTACAAAAGATCAATCTTACAAATGTTGCCGTTTAAAACTTACCTTTGTTAAGTTATTTAATTTACATATGAAATATTTCAATATAGAACTAATACAATAAACAGATTTTAAATAAAGCGCTCTCATGTTTTAATTGATTTCTCGAAGTGATCAAACAATAAAAAAATCATATTCTACAATTTTTTAAATTTCTCTATTTGTATGTTAATTGTTAGTTTCCTGACACATATTTTATTCCAAATTAGACATTAACACTATTTAACAAATACGTGCACGTTTTATTTATTGATATGATTTGATAAGGCTTTTCAAAAATTCTTAAACCTCAGAGATACATATATGTATGTGTGAAATATTTTGTAGACGTTTTTATAACTCTCATATTTTATGTAGAAAAAGCGTCTGACTTTTAAAATAATTTAAAATAAGTTAAAAAATTTGGTATTTAACTTGTACTCCGTTTTATGCAATGAATATAATAATATATTTTGGAATTATTGGAATGATATACGTATATCATAAAATAATAGATTAGTTGTGATAAAAAAGTGCAGGCATTGTTTTGCGATTGTGAATTAAATATGTAAACAGATTTTTAAAGAGTTAATATAATTACATAATAATGTAATCAGAAAAATATGAAAAATAAAATAATATATGCATAAATCACTAACTGAGCTCAAAAACCTTATAAATAAATTTGATTGCCATGCACAATAATTATTAATATATAAAACGGTTGACAAGAACATTTTAGAAAAAAATATAAATCGACATTTTATAAACACTTCTTGTTTGTTGTACATATTTAATATATACTTAATACACCAGCTTGCATATTATATTAAGTATAAATATATTCGTAATATCATAGATACGTAATATTAAATATGCCTATTGAAATATTTCAATTGGGTAGAGAAATATTTATTATTTCTTAAATGTTTTCTTTATAACTTTGATCGATATAGACAGCAACAATAAAGCTGCTTTTTCTTATTTATTGAAATTAAACGATGCGGTAGCATCGATTACTCTATGCGTTAGTGATTAACTTGAGAGATGCTAGCAGTTTTAGTCATTAATGCTAAGTAAAATAGACCTATCTTTTGACCGCTAATAAATCAGGCTAGAATGCACAAAAATCTTATTTACGTTATCAGCGTGATCGCCAAGCGCTAAGGAATAAAATGTATTTAAGTTAATCTTTTGAAAAGGTTCTAAATACTTTTTAAAACTAAATTTTTTAAATAATTATTATCAAAACAAAAGCATCGCATAAAAGAAAACCAAAAACCAGCTTCTCAAAAACAAAAGTTAAAATGATATTGATGATCGGTAGTACAGTCATTAAAAATGATAATACAGAGCACCAAAATTAATTATTACATTGATTTCTATTAAAATTAATAAATATATAGGTGAGAGTAACATATGTTTACTTAAATTTAAAAATTCATAAAAACAAGATAAAATATTACGAAATATTTCATGGCAATGGTATAAATCATAATTTTTTTATTGTTTTATATAAATTAGCTTTTAGTGTAATAACTATAACTATCTATTCATGTGAGTTTCATTGCTTCAGAAAACATGTTCTATTGGCAAGAATTTTTCCGTATTTTTGATTTCTAATTTTTCTGCCTTATTTCCAGGTTATGTGTTAATATATATGTTACTTAATTATTTATGCATTTTTAACAATAAGTATCAATCAATTAAATCTTGGCTGCGGCATTTAGTCCGAGACTCTGGAACACTGGCTCCAACGCTGCCTTGCTTCAGTCCAGTCAAGAAGCAGGATCTTCGGTGACCTCAGACAACGGTGACCTTTGTCTGAGCCTAGGGATGACGCAATGGTAGTGCTGACGTTTGCACGTCGGGGCCTGGAGTCCGTTCGGGATTCTACCATATTGTCTAACTTCAATAAATATGAAAAAGCAGCTTTATTGTTGTATTTATCAAATTTATGAAGAAAACATTTATTTGATATTCATCATGTAATGATGAAGGATTTTAAAGTCATAAGAATTCTATGTAAGAGGCTGCGTTAGTAGCCGAATGCACTGGATACCGTCACACTGCGACATAGCAGGCAACGAAGAAGCGGACGAGGAAGCGAAAAGAGGATCCTCTATGAGCCAAGTCAATGTGCGGATAGAAGTAGCAGCAGCAGTAACCACCACCAAGAGAAGATGCCACAAGGAATAAGACTATAAATACAACCATTCTACTTGGTTCAAAGAAGTTTTCAGCAAACCCTTAGCACAGAGTCCATCACTCGGAAACATAACATCATCCTCCACCAAATGCGAACGGGAAAATCTCTCATTCTCCGCAAATACCTCTACGCCATAGGCAAAGCAGAGGACCCCTGCTGTAAAGATTGCAACGTGTCATGCATAGACTTAGCCGAACACTCCTCCTAGAATGCCCGAGATGGACCAACAGAAGAAACAACACTTTTCTCTCAACCGATAAGAAAGCACTATTCAACAACCCAAAACTCGTGTTAACGTATAACCTGGCTGGAATTGGGCACATATAGCACCCAGGCGCAGCCCCAGAAATAATAATAATAAGAAGATATATAGAATTTTTATATAGTTAATCATTTATATTTTAAATCCACGCTGGTGGAATAGATTTAGAAACGAAGGCAATATAATTTATATTTACGGCTAAAACCGGCAATAAAAATTATCAGGAAATTTCATTAATCAATATTCTAATGAACAAATGCATTTTAACAATAACAATTAAGTAAGTCATATAAATACTTGGCACAAACAGTTCATAGCTTTCGGATAACAGATTTTAGTAGGAATTGTGATTGTACACATTCAGTGTGCCAATACTAATATTATTTCCGGAACCAAACAAAGCTTCTAAGCAACTGCTATTATTCGTATTTAGGTACTTTAAGATGCGACTTATGAAATTGCTTTTTCGAAGTGCATGCTTTAAACTTGGGAGATTTAGTTTCAGCAGCTCTTTTTTCGTGAACGATTGGTTTAGAGTATAAGAATATGCTTTGATTTGATCTTCCCGCTTATAACTGGCATATTTTCGTAGATTTATGTCGAGTTACGGCGAAAACATTGGATACGTCATAACCTGAATCAATCATGTTTGAAACAACTGTTGTTCTTATACAATGATTTTTGTAGATTTTACTTAACTGAAGCTGCTCTGACATTTTCTTCTTTAAATTTCCCACATAATCCTTTTCGCGCATAGCTTTACTACTATACCACGAATTGTCTTTAAATTGTTGGAGTGGCTTCGGAAATAAAGTTTCACAGTTTGCAGGCAATTTTGAAAAATGAATTGACATGCATTGACTTTGACAAGAACTAGGATTATCCTCATTTTCGTACATTTCACATTGCCTGACATCGGAAAATTCTTTCCTGTTTAAAGATGCTTTAAAGTTTTTGTTGCACAACCCAATATTAATTTCAATGTATCGTTTGGAGAATTTTCCACAAAAGGAAAATTTCCTTTTTCAGATATCTAATTGACTCCTTTCCACGCTCTCCAAAATAATAAATTATTGTAAAGATGACTTCACTGCAATTTAATAGGATTACTGCGATCAAAATACTTACTCAATTTCTCCAGATAAGATTTTTTAATGGAAATTAATGTTTGATTTTTCCTCCTTTTGATAACAATTTTGCGACCATAGTTTTCAGCATTTTGTTGGAAGAATTAAAATCAGCCTTATCACAAAGATCCGTTTTTCGATTAACAGGCGTGGAGGTTAAATAACGATTAGTTGAACTTCTTAAGCAAAGTAATGTCGCTGGTGCATAAAAGTTACTAGTTTTAGACTTCAAAGAACTATAATAACTTACCTTAGGTATTGATCGAGATATTTGACTGGCATATCTTCTATGTTTGAGGAAAGTTCCTTTTCTAAAAAAACGGATTTTAAACACACTTTTTTTGTTGAATTTCCGTGTTCTTATTTTTCAATGTAGTTTCAGCTACATTCAGTTCCGCTACAATGTCGGCGTCTTCCAGCTCATCTTCATTCAACATCAAATTGACCAAACTTTAATTGAAATGTCCTCTAAATCCTCCCCTCCATTTGGAATAAAGTTATCGCTCTCGTGTATTGTCATGCTATTTCTCGCAATAATTTCTATTTCAGCTGCACTTTTCCCTTTGGTACATCGAAGCCAAGTTGATTGATATTTATCAATCAAAATGTATCGGAAAATACATTTTTCACATAAAATTGATCTTTTTAGATTAATCTCTGGAATGTTATCAATAAATGCAGTACAACAGTCTTACCTATCATTGTGCAACGAAATAAAACGCATATTTATTTAAGTGAAAATAAAACTAACTACACGTTATTCCACAGCTATGCCCCGATGTCCAATAGAATTTATTTATTTTAATACAATAAATCTACTTAAATAACAGCATT
>JAYRBW010136390.1:0-15479 GCA_036023295.1 Invenusta paracnida
CTAGAAAAATAATAATAATTAGATTCAATAATCTTGACAATATGTCCTCAAATATTCAAAAAATATATAAATGAAAAAATAATATATTTATTGAGTAAATACAAACGAAAGCAAATATAATGTTAAATCTTTTTATAGTTATGCAATATATACATATTATACACAGAACGCAAAAGCAAAACATGCTTATAGTAAACTGATTGAATAAATTGAATATTTACAATATTGACACAAAAAGTATGAAGATAGCCCTAAGAAGATTCATGTTTGTTTTTCAAAGGATAGAAACATCAGTTTATAACAAATTTGTAGTCAAATTTAGTGATTTTACTATTTAAAATAAAAGTAAAACACGTTTATAATATACATACAATTAATAGCTGTTAAAACTGACTCTTATGTTACACTTTCTGTACAATTTTCAATTTGAGGTTATTAAAAAAATTCTATAATTTTTACATTTTCCAGATAGTTTCAAGGGATAAATTACAAAATCCAGGTTTCTAATCTGTATCAAATGTATGTATGTATGTATTTTTTAACAGCTAATATAAAAACTCTAATGTATGTTAATTATAATCCTAACTGAATACAATAGAATACAAAGACAGTGTACCTACTTAACTATAGTATATTATGTACATATTTAGAAAAAGGTAATTAAAGGTAAGGCAATTTTGATAGTATACAAATAGTCCACCTTTAATGATATAATAAAGTTAAGTGTTAAGAGTCATAGACTAAACGTTCACAATTCTTTAACACAGCACAGTCCAAATACAAGATTGAAATAATGAATTATCCATAACTGAAATTTATTAAAAACTCTTTTAGCAAGGGTAACTCACATTGTTTACAACAGTATTTATATTATTATAATCAATTAAGGCAATATATGATAACGACAGCCACATCCCATAATTCGGAAGAAAAATTCTGCAATTAAATTATTGACATGAAATTGAGAATATTTTTCGGCCTTTTAAGTGTTTTAATCCAACGGCTCTTCTGGAATGTAGAGCTATATAGGAAACCTGATTAAATTAAACATACGAACTATATTCTTAACATAATATGTGTAGCCAAAATAATATTTTTAATGCATGTTAAGAAACTGTGTTGAATTGTTTGTTGCTTCTGAATGTTCCTTTTGGAGTACCTAACTATACAATTGCTCGAACTCAAATTAACAAGATAATCAAAGTTGTCTCCACGGTCGGTCAAACTTCACTTAAATAGATAAAAAGAAATACAGCAATCACCACTAAGAGGACCAATAGCAGGCCACGATATTAATTAATCAAAGAATAAAAGATAAAAGAAGTTATGAAACAGTCAGGGTGTCTCAGGAATCATAAAACATTCAGAATCCTCCGCTTTCTTTGGTGACAGACACCATCCATCGTTATCCTCTAGCATCCAAGTAAAATCCTCCTTAGCCAGCTGTTCTGCTGTCTCCACCACTGCCACTGACCCATTGTTATGGTTTCCAGCAGCACTGGTCTCTCCTTTTTCTTCTGCTTCCAACATCCAAGTGAAATCCTCCTCCTCTTCGTCCTGCTTTTCTTTCTTGTTGGTCTCTTCGGCTTCAACCTTCGACTCTGTCTTCACCACTGATTGGTTTTCCGTCTCAGTTTCTCTTTCGATAGTGCTACCTTCGTGTTGGATATTGCTTTCCTCTAAGAAGTCCTGTTGGAAAAACTCTAATAGTGTTTTCTGGGTAGAGACTTTGGACTGGAAGTAAGAGAAAATCATGTGTTTATTTCTAATAATAAAATGTGTTAGCCACTTGAGGAACAATTAGTATATCATGATATGTTATCTAGAGTGCATTAAAGAAACAACCAAAAGATATGAAATGCTTTTCTACTTGACGAAAGAGCAAAAAACGCGAATACTATTTTTATTATTTTTTAACAGTGAAAAAATCGTTTTGTCAATTAATTTCGACATATTTATGTTGCACATGCTTTGACAGATGATATATACATACGAAACATGATAATATAACTAAATATATCTGCTCTCAATACACTGTAGCACAATAAGACGAGAAACAATAGCAAGAAATGCAATACCAAAATAAAGTCAGTAAAAATAACATTTATTAAAAAGCATGTTTCGCGGCAACCAGCAGCATCATCAAGGTCATGGATGCCACAAAGGGTGCAGTGGCTTCAGCAGGACAGAGCAGGATATGCACCTCACCCACAACTCATACAAGTGTGGCCCTTGCTCTCTCAAACTTCCTTCCCTTCCTAACAATCCAGGCACTAGAAAAATATCGCAATCGGATTTCCACCCCAGGCAAGCCATCCGAATCATGCAATGGAATTGCAACTGCAGCAGAGCAAGTGTAGTTGACCTCCAGAAAACCCTCCAGGTATGGTAAATTGACATCTGCCTAATCCAAGATTTGAAGTTGAAAATGGGCGATCAGACCCCTGGCTTTCCCAGCTTTACGGTAGTTAGGAAGGATCGGCACCACCTTCCAAGGCTTCTGCTTCCATCACCTTAGGTGGGGCTTAGTTATGCTTGTTAGGGACGACATTAGGAGTGAATTCTAAAAGCTCACCATCTGCATTCTCCATACAGGGGAAGGTCGTCTTCGTATTTCCAACCTCTACTGCCCTCCGATTCGGAACATCCCCGGCGAAGTACGAGTCGCTGGCTTCGATCCATCGCATCATCCGAACGGCGATAATGTCTTCCTTGGCGGCAATTTAAACGCCCACACCCCACTCTGGGACCATTACTTTCATGAATACCAACTGTGAGTAAACCTTTGAGTAGTGTGTAGAGCACAATATGCTTCCCCTATACGACAGCAGGGTCACCAGAGTCAATCCGGGTCAGCTGGAGCCCTCTGCGCAAGGCCCTCTTCACTCTCAACCAGTCGCATCAGCGGGTTAGACAGGTCTTTGGGTTAGTAAAGCCGATATATCTTTCTTCTTTTCTCCCTCCGACCCGCTCTCTGCCATCTCTTCCCTAGAATGATGAATTGTCTGTCTGCTTTCCCAGTATGCATGTTGTGGATCTCAGGAATCGACGCGAGACGGTGGTACTTGCCCACCTTCGTTCGGGTCTTTGCCAATGCCTGGCAGCCTACGTTAGAGTGGTCAACCCGACGGCCAACCCCATGTACCCAAAGTGCAAGGAGGAGCCGGAAGACCTGGCTGATTGGCTCGGGCACATAAAGGTGACAGGTCGGCCCCTACACCAGCATCACGATACAGATCAGAAGCAGACTTTTTGGAGGACCCTTCCCCTCCCCTGTCAGTCTTTATGGACAATCCCGAGACAGTGGTGGTGTTTGTACGGCTGGATTTCCCGGCGCGACGCCCCATCTGTTTCACACACACAGCAGCAGCATCATAAGGAAAAAATGGTGAGGCTATACATTAATGTATTAATACAAGGTAAGAAACTGAACAAATACTAGTAAATAAAGATAAAAAATATCAAGTTTTAAAATGTAAGAAGAGCCAGAATTAAATAAAATACGATTAAGACTAGAATTTTTAGTAAAAATGTTATTTTTACTGACTTTTTTTTGTTGATTTTGTAAATAAATTAAATCCACTAGTACTGCTCTGTCAATATTAATATAATTATCCAAAAGCTCCTTTATTTTTTAAATATATCAAACTTAAATATCTATTTTACATAATATAAAACAACCATACTACTTACTCCACTGTTAATTCGAACAATTTAAATATCGAATTGATGAAATGTTAACTTATATTTTAATGACTTTTGTTTTACAATTAATAATATAACACTATTGCACATAACAATATGTATTATATTTGTTTTTTATTTAGATGAAAAATACTCTTATGCCAAATAGTGCAAACAATAAAATGCAAATATCACTAATAACAATAAAGTTACTGAAAATAATAATACATTATTACGAAAAAAATAGATCATGTACTTATATTGAGAGGAAGAAGATCGTCCGATAAAAAAGTATCTTCTTTAAATATATAATCAAAACAAAAAATGTCGGGAAATGTCATTTCAAATTAAGTATTGACTATTGAAGATATATCTAAGATTACTGATATGCAAATGACACCGGCACGAAATTAGAGCCAAAATAGTTTCCTATACTGATTGATTTTGTAAATAAAAGAACCTGAATTGAATTAGCAATATTATGGCAATAAGTCAAAATAGACAGCAGATAATTTTTTCCAAATATCATTATATCTACAAATAATATATAAGGATTGCAAGTAGCATAATAACTGTTCGAACCTCTGTCAGTCAGAAATTTAGACTGTAGAAATGAAACATCAAATATTGAAATAACAACAACAGTTAACAGTGCTAATTTCAACGGATTATATAACGGAATATAAAATTATTGGAATGCAAATTCGTTATTATCTGTTATACTTATTATTTCAGAACTGAATTCGTTATATAAAATTTGAACAATTAAGAAAGTGGTTATATTTATTCTTGAAATCTGAAAAGAATATATTAACAAATAAAAGTTCTACTAATACAAAATTATCTGTTACATTTATTCAAAAAGGAATGCTTTTGAAACACAGCAGAGAGCGCTTAATACGTACCTAGATAGAGATTAATAAAGCTCAAACTATATTTTAATAAGTATGATTTCCTGGTCCCAATTTAGATAATAATGTAATATGATATCAGTAATAATGCGATTATTACGTATACTCAGTAATATTGTACTATTTGGCGGATCAAGATAATTCATAGTATATTCTAGAAAACAGCTCCTATGTAAATATTGTGGCAAGTTAGTCACAAGAAATCTAAAATTGCAATCCAATCACATTTATGGAGAAAAAAATGTCAACTCTAATTGTTGACTTATCAGTCCAATTTTCACTAGCATATTGTTTCCCAGATGTATCTCTTTAATGACTTTTTCAATTAAGAAGAAACCATAATATTGTACAAAGCCCCAACTAATTATAAAGGACCTTTCAACTGTAATATTTTAGCTTCTTCGTATATTTAATATCTAAAAAATAACAAGATCTTTATTATCAGGGACCTTTAACACCAATTTATGAATTATTAGTTGATAAACTTATTCATTTCTGTCCTTGTTTTCCCACTTTTTCCAATTTTTCGTGTAACTGCCTTCCCCTTCCTCCCTTGTTGAGATATGGTACAATGCTTTGATTATTACCTATTTTTCTAAATTTAAGGCCAACTTGATGGCAAGACTTTGTGATATGCTGCGAAAAATTTCAATAATGCATCTCAACAAAGCACTACAATTCACGCATGTTGTAAAACCAGTCTCCTGACGTATAACTCGAACAACTAAAAATAGCGGAGCCAGTATCATGGATTGCTTGCCGCTGAGACTAACGTTTGTATTGTATATTTTAAATAAAATTAGAATTGTCCCAAACTACCAAATTTTATAATACCATTACTACCATTTACTACCATTATTATAATAATAATATATTTTATATATTTTCATTTAATAATTTTTAAAATACTATGATATTTTATAGAAATGTAAAAATGTCCCTTGAAAGTCCTTTGATTTTAAATTAACTGTTTCATTGTACAATTTTTTTGCAATGGTTGTTTGAAAATAATATTATTTCAAGGTAAAGCACTTATCCATTTGTTTCAATTGTTACGAGCACATCATATTCTGAAAAAACTGAACAAATGGATCGTGTAAGGATATTGTAATATCTTTGTGTGTAATACTCATTCAATCAGATTATACAATTTTTTAAACAATATAATTATAGTCATTAAAATATAAATACTCGTATAACGTATTTGTATGTATATGTTTATATGTATCAATTTCTAAAGATTACATCATTCTTACTGTTACTATTTCCCCCTACTATCCTATTCTTCCTCGAGAAATTTCACTGCATATTCACACATCAATAATGGGTGTAGACGGCTGACGTACTGGCAAAGCTGTTTCCGACATCAGACAATTTGTCAGACAACTGACAAATAACATAATTCGCGTTCTTCGAATTTTTAGTAATATAATAATAATAATGTTTTCTATTATCCAAACAATGCATGTTATTTACAATCAGTATTTTATATTTACACATACATATAATTGTATTATACAGTAGAATATAACTATTGTATGAACTGCTCTTGTAGTATTTATTTCTGTATAAAATATGTATTTTGTATATTTCTAAATTTGAACAATTATACATTATATATAAGTAGGTACTCAGTTTTAGTTTCTAATATTCAAAAGTTTTGCCTTTAAAATATTACAGACAAATCCGTTAGTTTTTAACTAATCCGTTGATCAAATATAACGGAACATTTTTTTTTTAAATATAACAAATTTGTAAATATCACGGATTATATTAATTAAATATTACGCATAAGTATCTCACATATTGAATCAATTATTCCTTTATATATGTTTTAGAGTATAACGCATTATTTCTTAGTGTCACCACGTTCGTAAAAGCACTATAGCTGAAAACCTAGCATATTGTACACCAACTATTAGTGTGTGAAGTAAAAGATAATAACGATTGTACTCACATCTAGTCGAGTTGTTTCAGCGCTTCTGAAGTTCTCTTGATTCAAGCCAGCTTTGCTAAGGACCTCAAGTTTTAACTGGACCAAAGGCCTGTTTCATAGTGCGAAATATATAAAGTTAAGAAGGGAACGGGAGTTATATCTCCTAGATTTCTTTCTACAAACATATGAAGATTGTAATTAATATAATAAATAGAGAGTACTTCAACAAGTTCGTATATTCAATTGTAGGAAATAAGAAATTAGTCTCTAAAAAGAAAATGTGTCTTATAACAATTAGCAAATTAAATAAAATGTCTCAAAATGGTTTAAAATAAAACAAATTTCTGTTGCATTGTTATGAAATTTAATTTGCTTAAATACAATGCGATATTCTCATTCCATCCACACCGATTTAGCTACATATATGTTACGAAGCAAATCGGCGCAATAGCCATTTACGTGTGATAGTTATTACCATAACTATTTGTGTGAGGCCCGATTGCTATCTCAGCCAATATTTGTATAAATAAAAGACAACTAAAAAAAGACAAACTAAACAAGCAAGGAATAACATTTTATATTTATTAAAATTTATTAATCGGCTAAAATTAATGTGATTTAAAGCTTTTTAAGTTTGTTGACATGAAATTATTTTAACTGCTTACAAGTAATAACTGAAAATCGTCTTTTTTTAGTGTTAAACGAGTAGTCATTTTACGCCTTGAATTAAATTATCTAAATAAATTTAATGCAATACTGCACTGGCTTAGTGCATTAATTTAAACTCTATTTCAATGCATTAAATAAATTATATTTACTTTTTAATGTTTGCTTGGTTTAACGAAACCAATAAAATAATTTAAAAGCACTCTAAAAAAATAATCATTTAATATTGCTTATAACTTTGACAATATTGTGTTTGATTGGCTTCTAAGTAACTCCAGTACCTATTTACAATTAATGTGATATGTCTCACCAATATTCATTTATTTACTCATATATTAGTAAGTATTATAATAATAATATTATTAATATGAATAATAATATGTAATGCTAATAGGTATATGTAAAAAAAGTAACAATTAAAAGTATAATTCTTGTAAAAATGATTATTAGAATTTAAGCGCACTGTAGTGTATATAAAACAAAACGATTCCAATCTTATGAATGCAAAACAGTGAAAGAGACCGACTAAGGAGAATTTAAAAAAACAACTGACTGATAACTCTAGAATCTAGCTGATTTTATTGAATTATCATTTGACATACTAGAGCACGACAGTTCCATGTAAGATAGATAAAATATAATTTGCATATGAATTGTCAGCTTGCTTCATATACAAAAAGATACCAGCTTCATCTTTCAAAAGGGTTACAAGTATTATTATTTAGTGTTTTAAATTGATGTATCATACAGCTAGAATCTTTAATACTTAAGGAGATCAATGTATTTGTATTGTACAGAATGGGTCTGTATAAAACTGATTAAAATATGTCAGATAATATATTAAGTTGAACAATTCTACAGCATCATTCACTTATTCATAAGGTCCAACATTTTTATGTCATAGACTTTTATTAAATGTGATTTGGGTCATAAGTGCCAATATTTATATTTGAGTGATTAAAAGTCTATTATAATTATGCACTATATTGAATCCTCAAAGTGTCTATAGTATCTGTATCGTAGCTAATACTAAATATAATATAAAAAAGAGATTTAACATTACACAAAAAATTCAAATATAATTTACTAAAGTCAATTGAAATTATAACGATTAATACCGTATAAATAAACTAATTTTAATTAGTTCGATTAGAACTATGCATATTTAAATATAGTATGTATGCACTTTCTGAAAAATATGTGGTGATTTGACACATACATTTAATAATGCTTCACTGTCTTATCTATAATCAATGTATTGGTTTATGCATTTGCTGGTATTGAAAATTGTGTGTTCAATTTCACTTATTTGAAATCTAAGAAACTTTGACTTTAAGTTCTATCACAATAAATAAAATACAGTGTTTGATATAGTCGAAATAAATTTTGTCCACAGATAATACTGCATTGTTTAATTACTACTGAACAAGAGACATGTCGTGTACGGAATTTTATTTTCTAAAAAAGATTTAAAAAAAGATAAAGGAAGCATAAATTCAAACAATTTTTGTAATGTAATTAATTTTTATATAAAGTTTAAAAAGAAATATCTTAGATTTTTATCAATAAATAGATTCTAAATGTATTTTCCTCCAGCATTTTGCTATGTAATATAGTATACGTGAGTAGTAAACCAAGTATACCAAATGTAGTCATCGGCCGTTCCCTCGGCAACTAGATAGCGTACATTGACAGCATTCTTTTGTCCAATCCTGTAAACTCTGTCTTCCGCCTGGACTAAGATTCCTGGATTCCAGAAGAGTTCGACGAACACGACCAAGGATGCTGCTGTGAGGTTGATACCTAAAAATACAATGGCTTAGACTTACACTATTATATAATAAATCAATAATATAATATATTGCATTTTATAACTGAACTAAAAAGTATACCTTTTGAGAGTTAAAATTTAAAACATAATTATATTATACATAACCGTAATGTTACAAATAAAATATTAAAAAAATATTAATATAAATAAATAATAGTCATATAAGAAAAGAAAAACTAACTGGGTTTGATATTATCTATAAAACCCAGAATATTGTTTTTTTTGCCAAGTGTTCATGGCTTTCTTTAAAATCATTGAACAATATATAAACTTTGCAGTTGTGATTTTTTTGACGAGGTAATTGTGATTAACACATTTTCAACTAATACAATTTTTATAATTAAAGGCTCCAGTTGATCTGTCTGATAAGTAGATAGTCATATCAGTAAATTTCTCAATGAAAATAGAGTAAATATCTTTCAACTCCATTAAAACTTAAAAACATATTTTGAATAGACGAATTCCATAATCAAGTAACATTACGTAACGTAGTAAGTTTCATGAAAAAAAAAAAGATTTTTTTATTTCTCAAAGGAAGTTAATAATAATAATTTCGTGGAATATAATATCCATCTTAAGAGAAATTAATCTAATTATCGATTTACTTAAGGTAAAATCATATCGAAGATAGCTTACCATTAGTATGTTTTTGTATACATGAATAAAATTAAGTTTGTATACATTTGTCTTCAAATGATTCTGATTTCTTAGATAAATTTTAGATATCTAATTTTGAAGTCATCTAATAGAATTAAGTCATTATATTTTTCAAAAACTTTAATTTTATTAAATTTTAAGAAAACTATCAGTGGAAAAAAGTAAATGGGTTTATTATACATATTTTCGGTGAATATTACTATCCCTGTCGTATGTTGAAAGTGGTAAGGAAAGGGTGATGTATTAGTCACACACCTTGACTGGCAGCGGTGATGGACAGGAGGGCCACCTTGATATTATCGTCCAATTGAAAGTTCTCACAACGAATACGACGTCCTTCTGATGGAGTGGATCCATCAATACGAATGTAGCCGACTTTCTGTGCTCAGACAAGTGGGGTGGGGTACAGAAGAGACAAAGAGATGTAATACTAAAATCATACCACAATTGAATTGTCATATTCTTGATAGTATTAATCAATAAATGTAATAAGCCATTTAAAATGAAAAACAAAAATCCGAAAAATCTAGTGTCAAATTTTCCTTACTTATACTTAAAGTTAAAAGTTGGTCATAATATAATGAAAGTTGAAAAATAACAATGTTATGTTAGATAAAATTTAATTTACTCAAAATTCCAATGTCAAATTCCTTATCAAATACATTTTATATCGAAAGTTAAAAATACAGATTTCCAATATTTCACCAAGCTAAATGTTTACTTTCATAGATCTTTCTTTTTTAAATTGAACGCATCAAATTCGTATGATTAGAAAGAAAGAATTAATTATTAAAGTATAGGTTTAATATATCACAATTTATTAGAAGTCTGGTCAAAACATATTTTAATAAAATAACAGTAAAAATTATTTAACAGATATATTGTTTTGAATCGTTGTATTGAATAATTTTTCTCTCTCTCTTGCGCAACACGACATACTATTTCTCTGTGTATATAACAAGCTTAATTTCTGTTCTAGCTCATATGTAAGTCAAATGACTAGAAACCAGAGGTTCGAAAATTTGTGAAATTATACTTTTAAATTACAGCTAGTGCTTTTCTTATTTCTTTTTATATATAAACAATTTCATTAAATTATGTTCTATTGTTCTAATATGACAATATTTTGTATTATATACTAATTATTGTAAAAATGAATATATATATTAGTAATCAATTCATTTTAAGATTATACAAAATAATGCAAATAAAAATGTACATTAGGTTCCATAAACCTATCCCAATATGTAATTTTTATATATATGTACACATATTATTATTATACCATTATATATGATATATATATACCTGTATTATAATGGATGCACATGGTTTACCAACTTATAAATATACCTATTAGGCCTCGTCGAAATACAATAAACTAATGTAGCGTAATGATAGATTGCATATTATAGAAATGAGAAGGAACACAAGCCAGGAACACGCAGGCTGTAATATACAAACAGTTCCCATATATAGGAGACTTGTAAGGAAAGATGCTCTCAATTTGGTCAGAAATAGAAAGAATAAAGAAGTTAAGCAAGGCTGCTAAACAATATTAGAAGGGGGTAGGAGGGGATAGTCTTAGAATAAATTATTCAGAACCGTCACATACTGCCCACCTCCCACGCAGGAACGCAAATCAATACACAACTTTGTGGTAAACAACAGTGGGAACAGCGAGGTCAAGATAAACGTCGGACAGTTTATGTAAGATTCGAAGAGGAATCCTGCTTGCTTACAGAAGACAAACAGATCAGTTGGACAGTGGAATTCGAAAAAGGAAATTAACCATTTTATACGATACTTTCATCTTCCTTCACCAAAAGTTTGCTCATAATAATCATCGTCCTACAAACAAACTCTCCTTCTATCATGTTCCATATACAAAAAAGTGAATGACATGGTTACACAATGCTAAACTATGAAAGATATTATTATAAGGCGCTTCACCTTCTGTTGAAACAAATTATTATGCAAACTGTCAACAGAAGTGACCACATCATGTTTCTTCTTGAGATACGTTGCACTATAACGTCACTTTCAAATTTAGTCAAATCTTTCAACAATTAAGAACTATATCTGAATAACGAACCGACGCATCGTGTTATTCATCAATAAGCTGACAAACGCCTCGCTGTGTTCATATACATATAGTGTGGAGAAGTAAAAACCAAATGAAAAAATATATAATCTGAGACGTTTGGTTAGTTCCAACCAGCCTTAATCAATCAATAAGGAGGCATTTGGTACATGACTTTAAATATATAACGAAGACAATACAATTTAGAAGTGTTACATAGATAATATAATAAAAATAAATAATATTGCATAATATAAAATTATATAATTAAAACCTATAATAAATCATGATACAATTAACATTAATAGATAATCCATTTAATAGTCACCAAAACAAGAAATAAGTATAAATCGAAGCTAAGGTAATGAGGATATAAAATAGAGCTTGAGGGCATTAGTACAGATTTAGTCGTCGAAATATTAATATTAAAAAGCCGATGTTGAGATTAAGAGTATTATTATTGTTAAATTTAATAAGAGCTGCTTCAACGATGTGCCGAACTTTAAATTAGATTAGAAGCAGAGAAATAGATTATGTGATCAATGGAAATTGGGTGATTAAAATAAGAATTATAAATATTATTTTTATATTAAAAAGCGGCTTTATGTGAGCGGGAAAATCGCGACACATTTCCCCTATGTAAATTGTATTATTTTTACTCGGATTACGATAAACCCGGTTTGTTAAGAGAAGCTGGAGGGGAAGAGCGATTATAACAAATATTAGATTTCAATTTGTTCGGATAATTTCAAATAATATTAGATTGTTAAAGCGAATTAGCTAGAGATGTGTTAGTTTGGGGAATTTAAAGACTGAGTAAACGGAACAAATATGTTATTCTTGAGAGAGAAAGGTCTGATTTTAGGACAATAGAAAGAAAATTTGGCAGAAGAAAGAGATTTGTGTAATATTATTTATTTTCTATTATAATATGCAAGTAAATGGCCAAAGTTTTATATTTAAAGTCATGTACTTGTTGTCTCCAGCCATGTCTTGATTGATAAGGGTTAGTAGTAATTACAAAACGAAACGTCTCAGATTATAATAGTTTTTCAATTATAGTTTTTTTACTTTTCTATACCATATCATTGACATTAGTGTTTTTACAATTATATTTATACATAATATAAGGATTATGTCTCTTAGAAATAGCTCATAAAACAATTTCAACTGAATTAGTTTAATAAAAACAAGAAACAGTTAGTACATATATTTATTTAATAAATAATGCAACATGTCTCGGTGTTTTAGACGAACAATTAGATGACCATTCTCAAGAAAATCCTGATAAACTAAATGCAGCAGCACCTAGACATGTTGCACTATTTATTAAAGAAAGCTATGGATAAAATGTCTTGCGTTGAATTTTTATTATAATACATAAAACGTATACCATGTCACAATTCTAAATTAGCTTAATTTGACATAAAAGAGTATTACACCTCATTAAAAATTAAACCCTTTATTTATATAGGTATGCTGAATATCACGAAAAAAATAATTGATTTATGATTAGTATTATCTCATAATACTTTATAAAATTATAGTCCAATGTATATAAAAACGTTATTTTGTGGGACAACAAGATTAAATGTACTACAATTTTATATGACCACATTAAATTTTAAAAAGTATCATAACAATTAATTTCCGACATATAGTTAAAAACATTAGGTGTATAGGTTATAGCATACTGCACCAATTTTAAAAATATGGTTTGCATAAAATAAAAATTAGTCAAAAAATCTCTCCCTTAAGAAGTAAGATAATATGAAACAAAATTATATATCATAAAAAGTAATAGATTCTACGCCAAATGAAGAATTCTGGAGCCATTAGCATCAAGCGCTGTACCCAGAAAATTGGCTATATAGCGTGCGAGCATTAAGGAAAACAATAAACAGCTCAGTATATTGTCCTGCATCCCTAACAAATAACTAGGAAACAAAATACAAGACAAATGATACCAGATTAGTTATATAGGTACCAATAGGCTGTAGTGTTCTCTTATTATAACTAGCTAGCTATACGATATATCGATAAATAATGTCAAGTTCCTCCACAAAAATGCAATATTGTCTCCTGTTTAAGGCAAGCCCTGTCTGTCAATTTTGTATGATTCCATTTCAGAGGGGTAATATAACTAAGTAGCCACCAACCTATGTCATCAACTATCTTCTTTAGTATCTTCAAACATTATATTTAAACACAAAAACAGTCTTCCCAAGTTAAAATACCACTAATACAGAAACAAGTTCAAGAAGAGCTTTTATTAATTAATGTACAAGAAAATCTAACATTAATGTTACTTAATATTACAGTTGATGTAATATATTAAGAAATAATATTAAATTCTGTTATATTACTTTGCAAATTTGTATTATTAATAAATTAATACTTATAACTACATATAGGTAGACATAGGTGTACATACATACATAACTTTACAGATACTTAGAAAATATCGGGAAATTATACGAGTCTCATCCGTAAATTGAACACAAGACTTCCACTTACGGATATGCTAACCACTACACCATTAAGAACGTTGCCAAATAGTCGCGACAAATGCTTGCTATATATATCAATATATTAACAGGCTAAACAGAAAACAATATAACAAATAAATATTAAGTTGTATTAATTAATTAATTAATAATACATAATAATATTTAATATATTATTGATATTAATAAGAAGTAATTAGTAATACACATATAATAAGAATTAGTACTAACATAATACTAAGCTACAAAAGGATGAGTTCGTCTTAAATCAGAATATTCAAAATAATTGTAATAATAAAAAACATTTCAAGCAGTCCATCATATATACTGAATGGGAAAATAATACATTTCAATGAACAGAGAAATATACATACATAACAATACAACTATACAGAGAAAAACAATATATATTTTTCTCGTGGTATATTTGTCTTTTCTATTATCTTCTTTATTACAAATAACGAACTTAAGGACAATATGATAGAATACATATATCGTGCGAGATAATATTCGCCGATATTTGGTTGGAGTACAGATAAAAATGATAGCAGCCACATACTTAAGTAGAATTTGAAGTAAATATATAAAAAACAGTCAAGACGAAAAATTAGACGAAATAATTTCTTGCCATAATAATATTTAGTTGATTATAGATAAAAGAATCTAATGGTGTGAGATTATAGCAAGGTCCATAAGCACCTAATATAGCTTGGTACTAATTGGTACTAATATAGTTTCGGAAAAAACAATTTCTATATCATTATGTTCTTTGATAGGCACATAATGATATAAAAACTAATTTAGTTGAACAGAGCTCTATGAGGTGTTAATCATTATAATAAAATGTGTCATATTGATTTCGTATATTTACAAAATTTGACTATCAATTTAACATTATAACCCAAATATAGGCGGATATAATGTTATAGAAAATTATTCATATTTATCATTTTTAGAAAAAACCTTTCAAAAGATATAGATTATATATAAGATATAATATTTACAGGAAAAAATGTCTTACTGTTATGTAAAATCTTTCAAATGGAACATATTAAAAACACAATCAGCATCAATTTATAAAAAAACGCCTAAAGTCGACTTAAACACAATAAGATATATCTAAGCCTATAATAATAATAATAATAATAATAATAAAGCCTTTATTTAATGGAACACAGAACGGTCCATCAATTAAAAATGATAT
>JAYRBW010136401.1:0-15475 GCA_036023295.1 Invenusta paracnida
TGTGTATATCTCCAACTCTGTGTATATCTCCAAGTATGTGTATATCTCCAAGTCTGTGTATATCTCCAACTCTGTGTATATCTCCAACTCTGTGTATATCTCCAACTCTGTGTATATCTCCAAGTATGTGTATATCTCCAAGTATGTGTATACCTCCAACTCTGTGTATATCTCCAACTCTGTGTATATCTCCAAGTATGTGTATATCTCCAAGTCTGTGTATATCTCCAACTCTGTGTATATCTCCAAGTCTGTGTATATCTTTTTGTATCATTTGTCATATCCTTATATTGATCAAAATACATATTTAGTTTCAACTTATCGCTTAATGGGTTTCAAAGAATTTTAATTCTTTTCGAGTTTTATACTTTACAATTGAGAATGTATATCTCAAAATGTATTCATTAATGAGATTTTTTCAATAAAATAATCAATATACGACGCTTATGTGTTTTAATAATTGTTTTTAATTTTATATTTTGCTTGCTTTTCCCTTAGTTTTTTGCATAATTTTAATGAAATAAATATATTACACTAATTGGTTTATAAATTTTTATTTAGCACATGATATTTCTTAATGGTTACGTATTATTATATTTATATTATATTATAAAACTATAGAAATGTGTTCAATAAAATTGTGATAAGCTGACTAAAGAAATGTATATAATATACATTTTTATTAAAATGACCAAGTTTTATAAAAAAAGTAGTATTATTTTAGATGTACTATTTTAGATGTGATATTCGACCATTTATTTTAGGGGGATTTATATAAATAATAATTTCTAAATTTAATTCAAATTATATTTATAACACTTTATTATAACAAAATGCGGAAAGTGGAGTAATTGCCTATCTTAATTCGCCAGCCTTATTTAAGTCAGTATGAAACGCGAGTATACCTATCTGAGTTAACTCATTTAAATGTTCAGATTTGGATGAATTTCTCTTTTATTTATGAAAATATCAAGGTTTGCTTTAAGCCCTTGTAGTTACATTTCGATTCTAAGAATTTACAAGACTATAAAAAACAAAACAATAAGCATTGAGAATTTCGGAAAAATAGTTTATTTTTATTTTCGGAGGTCAATTCCCGATGTTACATAGTCGGTGTTAATAGTCTATGCTATTTGATTTATAATCTTAAACACTTGACTGATTGTTTATTTAAGCATATCAATTATTTTTTTTTTAAACTAAATATTACAAACCGTAAAACCGGAAAACTTATAAATGTATAATAAAATACCTAATGATTAAGTAATTATAGATATTTGAAACAGTTAGTTCCATTATAATTATAACTATGAATATAGCTTGCCTTATAAAGTAATTAGTTGTTTTAATTTTATAATATACTGTTTTATTATATGAATATATCATATTATGTACAAATATGGCAATTACCAAACTTGTTTTATAATACTTATAAAAGTTTAACTATGTGTATTCTTTCAAAAGTAATGCTTCAAAAGTCGTTCAATATTCAAACAATAAACCTAATTTAATATGTACATATACATATAAAGATACATTATATAAAATAATATATCTTTATTAGATATCAAATAACAATATTTGAAACAAATAAGCATGTATAAAATGTTCTAAAACGTATCTGCACACGCAATATTACTATACTAATGAAACGTAATACATATATACAAATCAAAACCCGTTATAGTGACAGGATAAACAGTAATTATAAGTGTTTAAGGTAACATTTAATGCTATAATTACTCGTTATATATTACATTTAAGATATAATTGTATTTGTTTTATTGTTTAATCAGGTGATATTGTTATAGTTACATATATAGTTATTGCAAATATATTTTACAAAGTGTTAAAACGGATTGATTATCTATTTCAAATTGTGTATTAATTTAAAAATGTATTGTAGTCAACAATAAAGATTTATTTTATTTTTATAACCGAGATAATGAAAACTATCTTATATATAGATAATATTTAAAAAAGATAAAATATGTTTTATATAAAAAAGTTATTAAAAATGTACTTTTCAAAAATCAAAAACAAAATACAAAACCTATTTCTACAGAAATGTATTAAACTAATAGTTCGCCATTGCTGACGCGGCTGCATCAGAGAACTGAAATTCACCTAGCTAAATATGCAATTTAATAATTTAGCAGAATATATAGCTGAGTAGAGTTAAAGCAATAACTCTATTTCAAACACAGTAGAATTCTCTTATCGCTTAACTTTACATAATAACGGATTGTATCTATTTCTAGAAACATGGTTAATGGCACTTGTTAGTTATAAATTTTATGATGCAATCTTCCTTTTTTTAATATGTAGTTCACATTTTAAAATATTTCTTAAAATATTCACTTGACTTCGTTTTTCTAATGTCAGTTCTTTCTTTTTACCAATTTCTTACTAAACATAGGGCAACATCACAATAACTAAAAACGGCCTTAAATTTGAATTGCGCGTCCAAAAGCCAAAAGTTGAGATACAATAAGACTATGTATACGTCATACTACTGTACGTTACTATATATTATAAATTAATGTATATAATTCCAAATTGACATTAACCTGAAACTGCTTAAATTTAACCATTCTATGTATATATTGAATAATGTCGATGATTTGATTTTATAAATGACAAATAACGTACTGTTTCGTCGATGTCGACCATGACAACCATTTTAGCTCCCAACTCGAGCAACTCCTTGAGCACTCCCCCGTCCCCTCCACCCAGGATGAGGATCTCTTTGTCCTTGTATGTGTTTCGCTGAGGTGCTAACAGCGTCAGTGTATACGTTTCACGGTCCGTATCACTCACCACTGTAAAATGGGATTCATAAAATTTAGGATTTATCAATCTTTTAAGTTATTATTCATTTCATACGGCATTCCTCATGAGATAATTCAAATGAGATTTCTGTGTGAATCATTGAGACATCGTCAAGTGCATATAAATTAATCACTTAAGAACATTGAGATTGTTCTAAATGTCTAGTTCAACAACAAGCTACAAGACTGGATATTCGTCTTTATTGAGTATTGAATACACCATTTTAAAGTTTTAATCAGATACATTTAAGTTTAACTTAATCAAGGTGTAAACTTTGCCAGTGAAGGCAGTACCTTTGTATTGAAAAAATACATGTTTTTATTGTAATTTATATCTCCTATACAAGCCTATATATATGTAAATAATCTTCAAACATGCTTTGTATGCTTCATTTATATATTTTCATAATATAGTTTATAATGTAATTTACGATTTAGAATAAAAGTAGACTACATATTTCTGATTTATAGATAGCTGTCATATATGATCAACAGGCCTCTTGCATTGTATTTCATTACGTAATAAAATTGTAATTTAAGTTAATGCGTATCGTTTTACGTATTGTGTAATTTGTAATGTCTTAATTGTGTTACATAATTATATAATATGTTTTTTATTGTATATTGTATATGTATATTGTAAAATGTCGGCAATCGAATTTAGTCATTTTTAAATATACATTATCAAGTATATAGGCATTGATATATATTTTGATATATTATCTGAGATAATAGAAGAAGAAAAATTAAAGATTACAATATTTGAGTCTCATTACAACTGAATTGATATAACTAATAATTAATGATAAAATTAATAACTTTTTAGTTCTGATTTAAAATAAGTAAAATCATTGTTTTCACGTAGGCTTTGAGGCAAGACATTCATCGTGCTACTTCTGAAAAGGCTCTATCCCCAGTTCTTCCAGTCTTTGTAATAGGGACGTGAAGTAATGACTGACGAGCATATCTGCTGGTAGCTTGGAGCCGTAGTATATCGTTGATGTAGCAGGAGACATGACCATTTGAAATGCGGTGCACAAATACCTATCCAGAATTTTAAAATAATTCCTTTAATTACTAGTAGCCAATGGAGGGAATGGAGAAGTGGGGCAGATAATGTTACCTAAGGTGAACCACTCACAATTAGTCTGACAACAGTATTTTGAATATATACTATAGTGGATTTGTGTCACCTTTCCGTATATTAACGAATAGCAAATTGCAACAGTCCAGACTTGAGGAGAAGAATGCATGAACAAGTGTCATGATTGACTCAGATGGCGGATAACGAAGTAGTTTGTGATTTTGCCTCAACCAGAAATAACTTACTTTTCAGACGGTAGCTACTTCTACACAAAAGATGATGTTTCATAAAATATAATTCTGACATTTCTAGCTTCATTCGTTGGAATTGTATTAAGACAATTCAATCTGAGTAATATATCAAAGTGATTAATGGGACAACTTGCATGCGAGATGCCGATACCAAAACCAGTTTTTAACTTCATTAGTTGTATCATATGATCAGTTGTATCAAAGGCAGCTGACAGATCAAGGAGTACAAATGGTACAATGTGATTGTTGTCCATATACTCATAAATATCCTATTTCATACGTACAATAAAACAGTTTCTACACTATGCAGGTCAGAATTTATATTTTCAAATGTGCAATCAGTCTAACGAACCTATGTGAAAAAGGCGCCTCTAAACTCCTCTACATTGACATTGTTCTTAGATCTTCTGGGTTTACAAAGAGTCTATATATAAGTCGCCAATTTATTTCTTCTTAGTTTATAAATAGTCTATATAAGCTGCCTATTTTGTTCAGTGGCGACGCCAAGGGGGGCTTACAGGATAATATGAACATTGCCGGAGGGAACGTAGGACCCCAAGCTCCCTATAGGCGCCCTTAAAATGCTGGAGCCCCCTAAATTAAGCGGCTGGTGTCACGACTGATTTTATCCCTCTTTTTATTATTCCTTCGCAGCTCTCAAAATAGTACAATAATATTATAATTGATTCCATTTATTCTGGATGGCTGATGCACATTCCAGCAATGCTTACACTTTCCTCATGAATTTTTCCGGTAATGCTAAAACATTTTACGATTGTTTTTATGTGTGCAGTTTGTACTTGAAATGTTTAACGCCAGTTTCAATGCATTCTTAGTCAATATTTTTTGTGAATCGTCTAGAACAGAAATATACTTATTCGTTATAATTTTTTATTATTATTATTGAAAAATAAGCCAGCTTTACGAAAATATGATGTATTTATTTTAATTTAATAATATATAGTATGTTAAACAGTATAGAGGAATTCATATTAGGGGTAAGCGCGGTCCTTTTATCTGTGCCTGTAGAAGAGATAAATTAATGGAAACAAATTTATATTTTAAATGTGCGTTGCTAAGTGGCTTAGAGGAAAATTCAAAACACTTCTCAGAAAAGAATAACATTTAAGGAGTTTAAAGAATTTTAATTTTAAAATTTATTCTACAAATAGCAAGTTACGCATATTAATTATTTTGAAATTTAATTTATCATTATAAATCTAAAGAAACATACTTATCAGATGAAAACATAAAAATCATCGATATAGTCTTAAATTTCAAGTAACTTATCTGTTTACGTCAGTATAAACATAAAGTTACTTAATTTTTAACGACAAATACTGGCATCAGTAAGTAGATGACTAGTAATTGGTAATGGAATCACAAATATTTGAGTTGTGTATATTTATGTTCCCGACTGATGAGTCAAAATTATTTAAAAATAATATGGATGTCTCACTAATATCGTAGTCCAAGAAGAGAGAATTCCCGCAACTGGCAGAGTGAAGAATGTCTACTTGTTGGATGGCCGACTTTTCAGAAAATAATTTATTGGTTATATCAAATTCGACAATGCGGTCGTCACCCAAGGAGTAGTAGCGTTGGAATTCCGCATTCTGACGAATTGGTGAGCTCACTCTAAATTGGTACAAATTAATAAAATGATTTTCTTAAATAAAAAACGGAATGAGTTGATAACTATTACAAAGATTTTACATTTTTCTTGCAACATAAAGAGAGATAACACAGAACCAATTTCGACTTTATTGGATCTGGTCACTTGAAAATATCTCGTTAACTAGCATCAAACCATCATCCTATTAATTCTAGGTTTTTAATCTGAGGCGCCTTGCACTTAATCTAAGAGGATAACCCCAAATAGTATTATTATATACACATATGTATTATACAAACTCAATATTTGAAAAAAATACGAATAAAATTTTAAACTGATAAAAATTATATAAAAAAATATGCAGATATACCTAATTAATTAAAATAAAACGGCACCAGATAATTTCAATTTCAATTTAAGTCAAAACTACCTTATTGAGCACCCGTGCCTTTGCAATTTATTTTGGTTGCAGTTTGAGTTTCTCCGAATGTAACACGTGAAATATATTTGGTTATATTTTAAACAATATCCCGCTTTATTGGGGAGCAGACAATAAAGATTAAGCTAATTAATTAGTGCTAAATAAGCATTTAAAGGAACACACCCAAATACATGAATATGAACTAACAACGAATAAGTCAACGACCGCGACGTACTTTCATTTCCTAATAACTTATCAATGGTTACATGTTAAGCAAATCGGTTGTTTCTGTATTACAGAATTCTCAAAATGGAAAATTACACACATACTGTTTTGAATGAGGTCATTCACAACATTGCTGTTAACAATAGACATGCGGATCTGCGAAGTAAACTACATATTAAGCTTTGCTAACCTTGCTTATGAGAAATAACTGTATTATTTACTGTTATGATACAATATATATATAATAACATAATTTATGTAATAATACAATAATACGTAATTATTGTACTCTGTGTTTATATCTTAAAAGGAAATTTCTGTGTTTAGAAGGAAACAAACCACTAATGTTATGTACCTTTTCTTAGGTGTAACTCTGTAGTTTACAGTAATATAAATTTAAATGTAAATTCAATGTAGTTTTACAGAGGGGGTAAGTTTCTCCGCACTTGAACATGATTATGTCATACTCATGGCTATGTCCGTAGATATTACTTTTTAGTAAAAAAATTCACTGGTAATTTATAAATTATGCTTTAAATTCCAATATGTCTATATATTATATTATTGCTACTATATATTCATTTATGATTTATATAATGCTTTAATTCTAATCCGACGCAATATAAATAATAAATGATATGGTACATTTAGGAAATATTGACAAAAATGTAGTTATGATTAATATACCGTTTTGTTAAGCCAGTCAATAATAGGCATCCTAATCAATTAAAATATCTAATATTAAACAACTAACTAATATTAAAAGATCTAATAATACTAATACTATTACTATTACAAATAATACTGATGAATCCAATACATACATGCTGCATTCCACACAAATATTCCCCAAGGCGTCCGCAATTGAATTCTTCATAGTTTGCGTTACCTGAAACGTGTATAAAAATTGTCTTACTTATTGAGCATATTATAAGCCTTGCAAATCATGTTTTTTTTACTTTTAATGATACGTATTGTAACTGAGAAAGTTTAAGATAGCGTCGTAGTCTTTCTCATCCATTTTTTACAAAAATATTTCTGTGCGGTATTTCTTCTTATATTTTATATATACAGTTCTTCGGACCCTCTTTCACCCTTTTCAACGTCAACTTCTTAAAACACCCTCTTTCAAATTGAAACATGTAACAATCACATTTTTAGATGAAGTTATATCATTTATCGTCAAAAATACGTGTGTATATACTTTTAAGTACAATACATACAGGGGGGCAATATTACGATTACTGCAAAAGTATATCCCCATAAGTACTTCATTATTTTGAGAAAATAACTAAGATCAGAAGTATTTGTAGAATATTTTGAAAGCCAATGGATGGTAGAGATATTCTTACTGAGGGCAGCGGTGGAAAATATTATAAATTGCAGCATTAGATAACCACATTAGATAGTTTGAAGGAGATATAATACTATAATGTGCTATAATGTGGAGCGAGTTCTACGCATAGACTAACAACAGATTCTATTGTTATGTCTATGGTTCTACGAAAACCATAAATATGATAAACATCTTGTTATAAAATGCCTTACACAAACTGGTATACACATTCAGGAGCGTTAAGAAGACTTTTGGGTTTTTTAAGAGGGTATAGGTACTGTGTACACCTTTCTCATGAGGGGCTGCACACACACCTTACTACCGCCCTGAATTACTATTGATTATTGCGATACCTTGTAATGGACTATTAATTGCACTCACTCCTTTGTACTTTTTTCAGGTCATCTCATTAACTATCTTTATATTTTCATATATAAGTAAACGAATGAATAATATAACTTAGTATCATTTATCAACATATTTTTTAGCTACTAGTTTCATTCCAATTGCTGACATTCTGATGCAGAATTAATGTATATAAAATTAATTAAATATAATAAGCGATGTTATTCGTTGCGGTCAAACAAGTGCCTTTATAAATCATATGATGTAAAAAATGTGATTTGTTGCAGTTTTTAAAATGTACAAGTATTCAACAAATCAAAAGTTATTTTTTAATGTGGTCCAATTAATATGATATTTTAAATAGAAATATATATTTTATTGTATATCGTATAAGTCATGTATATAACTTAAAAAAAGATAAAATGTTGTTTTCAGACAAATGAAAAAACTCTTTATATTAAAATGCAGTTTAATGTATTACAATATGGGCGTGGTAATGCAATAAATAAAGTAGCAAATATAGCCATATTCATAGATATGTTAAAATATTGTTGTCCAATAGAATATTAAACAAAATATGCATAGTTTATCTTTATGTTCAAACACATTTGATATTTGCCTTTGGCAAAATTAAAGATTTCAAATACCTAAGAATAGTTTATTTTGTTTAATTTTGCTACTTTTGCTTAAATAGTTATTCGCCTAGGGCTAGGTGGTGTGGGGTTAGGGTGTCCGTTGTGGCTAGCTGGTGGTGTGGTGTGGGGTTAGGGATGTGTGGTGCGTGGGGGCCGGTTGCATGTATATGGTGTGTATGTATTTCTGGGTGAAGGCTAGTTTCTTATGATAATTATAGAATTTTCGTTTTTTTCGTACATTTTTCCAAACAATTTAAATTGGGTAAACTTATTAATGCTAGAAATATTTAAGAATATTCATTATTCTACAAAATGTATTTGTTACATATAGGTATAATAGTCTTAATTGTTTATTTATTAAACCTCGTCTTTATAAAATTTAAAAATTTAGTATTCTATTGTTTAATTTACCACAAAAGGAAGCAATTTGTCGAATTTTACAGCTTTTTATCTGTAAAAATATCAATTATATATTTTAACTCACCATAGATCCTTCTTTGTATTTTTCCCCCATCTAAAATATATTGAACAATAGAATAAACGTTTATTTTTCGAGCAAAATGTTTATTCGAAAATAATATATTTAGAAATACAACTTTGTTTACAAGAAAAACTGTGTCATTATTAAACGTAAAACGTTTAAAATATTTAATAACATGACAAGTAATATATACAAATATATTCAAGTATGAACTAATTTACAATTATTCCAGTAGGTATATACACCTACTGGAATAATTGCAAAATCAGAATATATATCATATAGCATAAAGTCTAACACTGATTTTCCTGTTTTGACCATAGAAATGTAGCATTATCATGTCAAAGCATGTTAAGAAGTTATTTTTAAAAGTATTATGAAATTAAAATCTTACTTTCATTTATAAACTTAATAAATACTATAATTTAATACTTAATAATAATGTTATAATTTAAAACCAAAGAAAAAACGTTTACTTCTACTCAATCACTTCATCAAATATTTTAGAGAAAATAATAATAATTCTATGCATTCAGTACGAGGACTACATAATTGTTTAAAACTATATTATAAATGATATATATATATTATTTAGTCCTTATTCAGTATTCTAAAAAATATTATTTTATACATTATGCCGAAAATATATATAAAATGTATGTAATTTGCTTTTATATTTTTTAAGTATTTCAGTTATAATGCAAGTTAAAATTGTCATAGCGTTTACTACGAATATAATAAAAACGTTGAATATTATATTTTAAGACATTTTTATTCTTAAATTTCGTAAAAATTAATGAAATATTAATTAATCTGATATCTGATATATTTGTACATACGTAGCATATACACATATATATCTTCCTATTATGTGAAGATGGATTAGGTTACTTCTATCTTATCTCTCCCTCATAAGATAGACAAATCCACAAGTGCGTATGTAGGTGTGTACTATTTATATAATATGCATGGCGTGTATTACAGAATACAGTTCAAATAAAAATGTAATATTTTAGTATTTAAAAAATCACAATTTTTTAATTGTCTGTATCTATATTTAAATGGAAGACAACTTGCAGCATACATATTATATGGATTTACATGTTCGATATTGAAAATGCATATTTTGTTAATAAAACTATTTTAGTGAAAAGCTTTATACAGTAAACATGTTTACGTATGAATTAGATTAACGTCTTAAACTTACCCATTGTTTGGTTTGAAGCGAAAAGTTTTATTTTTAACATTATTTCACAATTGTTGATTATATATAATTGTTAGTATGTGACTAAGAGTAACTCATATTATTTTCTAATCCTAATGCATCTATAAAATTTTTTAAATAATTATTAATTAATGTTAAGGTTTGCCTTCAGCCCACAGGTGGTCGTTACTTTCTGTGTGATCCTGTGTGTATGTACACATATATGTGTGAATTACTTCCTCGATATAGAGTTATTTAAAAATTCGGAAATAAATTTCATTTATTCAGCTATTGTCTTTTAACTACATTTTAAGTATTTATATATATCATGCATTAGTATTTAATACAAAATTTGCCTTACCTCAAATGTTAATCCTTCGTTTAAATCTTGAATAGTCAAGGTAAAAAAACTTTTTTCTTTATACAGTGTAACCATTGCGTATCTGGAAGGATAAACAATTATTTTATGCATACACTATAATTCATTATATAGTTCATAAAATTCATATAATTCAGTCATATTCTAATTTTATTAAACTTTGTCATTAGGGCATAGAACTTACGTGCGTTGACCCTTAACTTGCAATAATAGTAAAGTAAAATATTAGCAATGTACTGTAAAGGCTTTCACAAGAAATGAATATATTCATACATTCATTTGTTAAAGCCAGGATCATGTCCCCTTTCAGTGTTTTATATCAATTTTTAATAAGCGCATTTTAAACCAACTTAATCAAATTAACTTTATTATGCAATAAGACATATTAACCAATTGATTGTTTAAAGCAATTGTGACTGATTTATTAAAATACTTCAATTTGCAGGAGAGATATCATAAAATGATTTATTATATTTTAAATAAAGGCAATGGAAATAGAAATCACACGAAATAGATTATAATAATTTTTTGTTATAAGCGAATACCTATTGTATCAGGAATTACATATTATAATTTAAAATAATTACCGCTGTATGCACTCCCGTTTAAGACTACTCTTTAATATCATTAATATGTGTTTTTTATCAGATTAAGCAATATCTGGTTATGTATATGAGAGATATGAAAGTTGAACGTATACACTATTGAAACAATTGCTCATCTCAAATAAATAGGTACTAAGACCCCAACATAAAAATGAAATCTATTGTCTGTCTTCTCTTATGTCCTTAAATCCGTGAAACGTTTCGACAACCTCTCTTGACATATCTTTGCAATAACCCATCGCATTCCGCGATGTTCGCACAATATTTAAGAAAAAATTCTGGTACCTTAGAATTTAGTTTACGATGGTAGAATGTGCGCCTAAATATCTTATTTAATCAAAGTTTCAAAAAAATGTTCCCTTGTGTGAAATAATGTTTATGTCACCTGTTTTAGAATAAATATGACTAATTAAAATAATAGAGAATAATTATATATTATTGTATATATAGAATATCATACATGCAATTAAATATTATATAGTATAAATCACATTTAATATAATGTGGCCATTTTCTGTATATTTTTGTTTAATATATAATAGGTCTTCTAATCTAAATCCTAGTGGGGTAATATATTTGGTTTAATTTGTTTCTTATGTATCGTTTTTTTTGTTGGAAAAATAATTATCAATCAATAAAGTAATATACCTGTTAATAGTTTATTGTTGTATATTAATTTTGTAAGAAAATTTATAAATCAATATATCGAATACCGTATTTTTAGACGTTTTAGAAGGCTTAAATAAAGAAAAATGTTAAATAGGTTTTTTTATAATACCCACCTAATATATTTATTATAAAAAATATCAAAAGATAATACGTTAATATATTTATTTGCTAATGCAAATGCAAATAAAAATGATATAAATTAAACGAATTTTCAAATACATTTTAGATAATATTGTTAATTCATCTGTTAAATATATTTGTCCAAATTATGTTTATTATTTACAAAAATCAAAACAAAACTTTAGAAAAATATATATTTTTAGAAAAAGAGGTTAGAGAGGGTAAATGTTTTTGTAATTTATTTATAACTTGTCCAGGTATCATGGCAAGAAAAGCATTCATTCCTAAAAATAAAACATTAAATTAGATTGTTTTTCATGTGAAAATGCAAAAATAAATAATCCTATAACAGAGATTATTTTAAGTCACACATAATAAAAAAAAATGGTGTTATTAGACAAAATATAAATCCAAAATTACATCATATTTGTCAAGTAACATATATATGCACATTAAGAAATTATATAAAAATTGTATATAGGTATAAGTAAAGTTTACCATGCTATTTACCAGAACGCTAATTCAATTTACCGTAAAACCAATCCACGATAACCAATTTAAGAATATTTATATTTGATGTTGATACCAAATATTGCTTTCAATTTAACTTTAGTTATAATATAGTACTTACTTACCGATAGAATCAGTTTACAATAATTGTAATTATAATGAAGTAATAAATAATGAATTTTCCATATAGAGTGCATGCAATTTACTTGTTATAATTTTATATTATATAACTTATATATTCTATTTACAAAACATCTAATTAATAGTATGTTATTTACTAAAACTAAAATTAAAATTAAGTATTTAATAAAATAGTATTCAAGTTTCAAATTTCAAATTTAAGTATTCTATTTGCCGTACAAACTATTTATGTTGGTTTAATGTTATCCCTAGATTTCCTCCTCCCAGTTTGGCTCGAAATGACATTCTCTAACATAAGTTTTTGAATGATTAATAATTGTTTAGATTAAGTATACTCATATTATGTGTTCATATATTTATTCGGATAACTTACTATAAACTAAACATGTTTAAATGTTTTATTTTATTCGAAAATATTAGTTTGGTAAATTGAAAATGTCACTTTATTTTCTATAAATTAGAATAAATTATATTACATTAAATAATGAAATTTTAATAAAACTATTATTTGTAATCTTAAATAATTAATATATTTGAATAATTATTTAGGTTATTTTATTTTAATTGTAAACCTAATAATCGTTCTGGTAACTTGAACTTCTCAATTTTATTTTATGGTTCATAGTATTTTAGTCCGGGTAAATTGAATATATCCGTCCTGGTAAATAGCGCGAGAAACCTAATCATTTCTTAAATTGCCTGTGATCAGTATAAATTCAAAGAAGAAACATTAGCGAAGGAAGGCAGATGTAGGTACTCACGTAGTTTTGCTACCACTATAAACTATCAACTCATTTCCAGCACCAATAGTAATACGCTGAGTTTGGACGCTGCTGTCTCCAGAAATAAGTATATTCCCCAACTTCTCAATTCGGGCGATGCTTGACTCTGTTAACAATAATTATACCAAATATTGTTAATTTACGGTTGCTAACAATTTGATTTGCTAATCGTTCGAGCATGTATATATACGATTGCATAATAGATCGGCAATTCTACTCTGTTTATATCGGTCTTAGTTTATAATTTATCTTCTTTGCCAGTTATTGAGAAAATTATTGGAAGAAAAGGAAAAATGTTAATTTAATGATACTAAATTAAGTGTCTGTCTAAATTATTTAAATGAATACATTTTGGCATTGATTCATTTCAAATTTTAGCATATTTAATATGTATATTATTGTAATAATATTCAACAATATATACTACGAGTATATGTAAAAAGTTTAAGTAACTTTATTTTTTTGTTTTAACATAAAATCTATTTAAAAAAGCAGCCACCAGTAATGCTAAGTTTGTGACTGATTGGACTGATTTCATTATCTAAAACATTACTGTTGATTAACGTCTAAAGAGAAGTTATAAATAATATTTAAACAATATAAATATACAATATCTATGGCTCTATAAGTTATATACAAATATCAAACTAAGCTGTTATTTTACTAAATATAATTAAATTGTATTGAAAAGTAAGAATTTTGATTATTATCTTCTATGCAGAGTGGCGCAGAAGTTACCCGTCGATATTTTAATACAAATATCGAATCTAAAATAGTCATAAAACATGCAATTGCTATTAGATGATTATATAGACGAACTCTATGACGCAATTGCTATTAGATGATTATATAGACGCACTCTATGATGCAATTGCTATTAAATGATTATATAGACGCACTCTATGATGCAATTGCTATTAGATGATTATATAGACGAACTCTATGACGCAATTGTATTAAATGATTATATAGACGAACTCTATGACGCAATTGCTATTAGATGATTATATAGACGAACTCTATGACGCAATTGCTATAAACTAATTAAATAAACGCAACTAATTTATTAATAGGAGTGAATTACTAAATATAGATACTTTTTATAAAATAATATTTTCCTTAAACTGATGGGTAACTTCTGCGCCACATTTTAGAAGTGAAGAAAAAATATGCAATTTTATTCGTTAAATGTTACAGTTTCATTACAATTAATTGCATCGTTCTATCAGATCTTTAATAAAACATATTATAAGAAAGTCATTGACACGTATAGCCACATATTTTGCCGAAGGAGCAATAAAAATGGCTGAACTCATTCTGCAGATGATATTTACCGACAACTTTAATTAGCTCATTGTTATAATATAATATGTAGTATAATATGTACCAAGGGGAATAATTATTGTTCAAATAATCATGGGTAATTTTCTAAAATAAGAACATAAAAGAAAAATAATGTTAAAAACAAAATGTGTTTTCAAAATGATATACATAGCACATTTCTATTAAATGTTGAAAATTGTCCTGGAGGTAAATATATAAACTTTAATATATCTATGTCATGTACTAACCGTTTAGAATTGATAAATCTATGTAAATTTGTTTTATATATCAGTCTCCTTAGTTTTCATATTTTCATATAAATATCTAAAATATATTAAATAAATATTAAAACTATTTTTGTCATTTGACTAATAAAACAATATTTTTTTTATAATTAAAGTAATAAAAAAGGTAAGAATTAATCCAACAAACATTTATTCGAAACATGTTTCAACACCATGTGTCATCATCAGTGGCAAAAAAATCCAAAAGTGTAAACAATTTTAAAAATTACACGA
>JAYRBW010136412.1:0-15474 GCA_036023295.1 Invenusta paracnida
CAATCCCGCGCACTTTTAAATTTGAAAAATTTTGGCGCGAAATTCAAAAGTACTTTACTCGAGTGGAGGGAGGGGGTCATTGTTTCCGAAATGCGTGGGTGGAGGGGGAGGGGGGTCTTTGTTCTCGTAACACTCCTCCCCTACTACTAACAGGAACGAAATTTTGTTAAAAATGCGAACACAAAAATTGTTGTCGGATAAAAAAATACACGTATATGTGTATAGTGTTTATGCATACCTTTGCTTATTGAGTATATCACGCACAACAAGACATGTCTACTACTGTCGCAGTGAGTTTGTTGCTAATCATGATTTGAGTAATCATTTGTTGTCTCGAGATTGCCATTATTGAACTGGGTATTTGTGTTAATAAATTGGAAAAAATATGTAAAATCTTTAAAAAAAAATAGGATCGAAGCTATACTAGGAAATAAACAATAATTTAGCAAAAGTTTGTAGTCTACGGAATAAAACGTTTTATTATTGCCTGCATCACCAAATTTGTGTCTAAAAACTGGTGGATAAACTACTAGTATAGGTAGAATACTCATACCGGATAGGATAAAGAGATCAATCATAAAAAAAAGAACCTATAATTAAAACTTCACAAATACCATGCGATGCGAAATACTTTATAGCAAAATTTTTCAAGTAGACAAGTTTCAATAGTTATGCTTTTAAGAAATAAGGATATATAATTATTTCAATTATTTATGCTGGTTAATTCTAAAATAGTACGTATTTATTTTGTATTAAAATAAAAGACGAGGATAGCGTGATTCGTTTAAATATACGATATGCATTATACATTAAATATATATGTATATAGTATATATATATATCGTTGTCCGCGAATAAAGACCTTATTTTAGTTTAGTACAAATCAATTTTAATATAATCTGTCTTTTAAACAATGGCTTTGTGGCCGGAAGTTGAAATCTGAGAGGGAGAAAATTGCTTATAAATATACATAAGGATAATTATAATTCAGAAATAAATTCGGATAAAGTTTTGCTTTAAACTCGATTCATATTACTTACATGATTGCCTTTGAATGTAAAAAATTGCAGAGAGAATGTAGGTGAGATAACTAAGAGCGTGAAATAATTGAAATCAAAGATATTTGTTTTACTCTCTCTATATATATATATGTATGTATATTGGTATTGTATATACGATTGAAACGAAATATTTCACTCTTAAAGATTGAATTGGTTGGTTCCAAAGTCTAATATTGTTTGAATAGGGCGTGTTGTTATATATATAGGTAAAACTAAACGACACTTATTCACTAGGATTTCCGAAAATATCAAACATGATTTTAACTCGGCCAATCTATTCACAGATTAACATGTTCGGCCCTATGTAATTGAGCTATAGAGCTATCTATTTGAAGAGGCTTTACATAATATTAATATATAATAGAGATAATATAATCTATCTCTCAATCAAATTTTTGTAAATCCTGGAAATTCATGAAAACCTATATTTAACTGTCATCACTATTAATATTACCTCTTTCTATATTATGTTGATAATTATTTAATATTAATTTACTATGCTTGAGGATGTGTATCGCAATACACGAAATTCATGTCGCAATCAACTCTGATTTTTTATGGTTATACAAAACTTAACCAATCCATTAATTAATTAAAATTATATATACAATTAAATTAATTAAACAAGAGACAAAATATAGATATATCAAAACAACGGCACTAAAATAATGTCTATAAATAGGTTGTTATCGACAAAATTTAATATAAAAAACGAATTTTATTATAATTTGGTGACTGGGGCAAATAATGTGTAAATTAAGTTAATTTGGAAATGCTAATTTGGAAACCTATTAAAACACGCAGCGTATACTATTAATTCTCAAGTATAATCACACACACACACATTATATAGAAAACTACATGTATACACACACATTACAGTGTAGATATAAAGTTGTGTTTAAATATACTAAAATCAATTATTTTTCGTAAATGAAAAACCAAACTGCTGTAGGTAGTAACAATTTAGTTATAAAAGTATGAAGGTTTGTAGTACCGTACATCTTTCAAAACTGGTAGAATTAAGAGTCAAGAGTATCGCTACCATATAATTTGAGCAATGTATTGTTATTATTATCAGATTCTATGACATAGTTTGGTAGATTGTTTCATACTAAAAACAAGAAGAGATACATATACATATGTAAGACAAGTGACACGATCGTTTCTAACACGTTATTAATTTATTAGTAAAGTCATTCCACGTGCTGTTCTATCTTCCACAAACTAATAACAATTGAACCAATAAAAATGAATTCATGTCCTAAATAAGAATAAGAATATCCACTAAAATGGTCAGCAGCATTTATGAAAAGACTGACATAAGTGCTACTGTATATTGTAGAGATCGTAAAATGGTGCAAAAGACCTGCAGATAGATGAATTAATTATTATCATAATACTAAGAGTTATAACAAGATACAGAAAATTTGATTTCAATGGATGTTCATTAGTTAAAGCTTATAATACTTGAGACAGACGGTGTACTTGTTTAACAATCATGATATTAATTAACAAATATTTCACTTACTCACTATGCTTAATATTGTACAGTATGTATATAAAATATAAATTAAAAAGGCAAGTGATACAACACACGGCACTGTTCAAGAGATGCGCAATAATACATTTTTATCAATTTAAATTATAGTAATACTAATAAAAACAAGCCAACAATAGCGTTAATATCGAAAAAATCATAGTGTGCATATTATTAATATATCAAAAAATTGCGTTAATATCGAAAAGATCAGTGTGTATATTATTAATATATCAAACAATTGCGTTAATATAGAAAAGACCATAGTGTGTATATTATTAATATATCAAACAATTGCGTTAATATTGAAAAGATCATAGTGTGTATATTATTAATATAATATCAAACAATTGTGTTAATATCATAAAGATCATTGAGTATGTTAGCGAACATACATAAAAGACTAAAGCAGTTATAGAAGATTGCCTACAAAAATCTTAATAAAATCTTAAGTATATAATACATATTAAATGTAAGCTGCTTTCAATTAAATTAATTGCAAATTACAATGTTGAACTTTCATATATATAAATGTTCATTTTATTTTGTACGAAGATACTACATTACATCGTTAATACCCACAATTATATCAAAACTTTAGTTTCATTAGTATAATTAAATAATTATAGTTTAAAATCATATAACGAAATAAATAAATTATCAGAAAAAAGTTATTACAAATTAATGTAATATAATAACACACAATTCGAATTAGTATAAGCGATTGTTGAATAAGCACTGGACATTTCTAGATAAAAGTTCGACAAAGACCAACCGTATCAATTGATTATAATCTTCGTATGTTACATGTTTCAAAAAGTGCCAATCTCCCAACAGAGTCCCAACGGGGTGCTTTTTTATCAATGAATAATTTATTATCCCCAATTAAATCTAAACAATTATTGCATTGAAATACGTGTTACTTACTCAAGTCGAATACAGTATGTTTGACGTCATAAGTCAGTATTATCACAGGTGTTCAAAACTTATAACATTTAATGGAAATTTGGGATTAATCAGTCACAGTATTATATCAAAAAAGTAATTAAAAAAAACGGTTATTGAGTGTATTAGAAATACATATTGTAGGTGTTTATACAATATTTATGACTACCTATATAATGCTAGCGCAAATCTACTTTAAATGTACCCAATAAAACGAAATTACTCTCGCATAAATGCACGCATTCGAGATGCTCTACAGTTATAATACAAATAAATTTAAATACACCGTGCTAATGGATTATGAGTTGAAAATATGATTTTACAAGTATTACACCTACCTACTAATATATTTACAGGAGAAATAGCAATACTAGTAATTAAAAGAAGCTTATAGTAATCGGATAATCCTTAAAAAAGTAATATAATTGCTTTGCTAAAATAATAGTGAATATAATATACCATATTCAGGCATACTTTTGATGTGGATTTTAAGAGATCGCAAGAAAACAATGACACATATAGATTATGCTATAGACAGTGTATGATACTTCTACAGTCATATTGACAAGATTAGAACCAGTTAAATGCAAACAAACGTAATATATATTATAGTGCTGGAGTAGAAACATATTATACTAATGGCGAAACTGCATCATAATACATAATATTATCAATTATAGAGGATACTAATATGTTGGCGTATTCTATAAAATATACTAGAATTGAATTTGTCATTTATTGATACCAACTACCTAGTCTATATTTTTTGTAGGCAAACGTTTGTATTGAACATTTACATTTTCAGTTATAACATAAGGGTTAACTACTAAAAAGAACAAATTATTTCAAATAGTGAAATACTATAACAACAAAAGCGAGCTGAGAACCGCAAATTAATCACAATAAATAATAAATATAGGCGATGATGTTGATAAATGTATGAAAACAAAAAAATAAAATATGATAACCAAACAAATTATACGTTTTAGTACTTATATTGCAGGATTTCTATAATCATTGTTAATTATCTGTTTCAATCTTTATAATAAATTAATAGCTTGTATAAAACTGATATACAATTCGATGAAACTTCAGAGTAGCGCAACATTTTAATACATAATACAGTTATCGACATCAATGACTTTAATGAATAAAGAATAATATGATGAATTAATTAACTTATTTAGTTCGAATTTAAGTTCTTGGCTATACCCATAATAGAATAAAATAAAGTAATGTGTAAAAACACTTTATTTGGTATGTAAAAAGTTAAAAGTCACGACGTTTCGGGTGTCTTTATTTTCTTTTAAGTATTTAGTTCATTTAACATTAAAATACATACAATCATATTGTTAATGCAAACAAACTATATTCGTATTATATATTTAGTTCTCATAGAGGTGGACAAAGGAAATATTCAGATTCTTTAAAAAATATCGTTGTCTACATTTCGACATCGCATTTACTGACAAAGATAGTCGATGAGACATTGAAATATATACTTTCATGTTTTTAAAGAATCCCAATAAGTCGTTCATTCAAATTTCTAACAATCCGTTTTTATTTGCATGTACTATTTTATTCGACTCATTTTCTCTCGTAACCAAACTCACCCAATTACCACTAAAAGAAGCAGGCAAGCAAGACTCACAATGACATCAAACTTGGCGTAGATATCGACCAGACGGTTTTCCTTGTCCACTACGGGGAGAGCGGAGACGCGTCTGTCCACAAATATCTTGAGGGCCTGGATAATGGGCGTCTCCTCGTAGACGAGACAGACATCCCGACAGGTTCCGATGCCCAGCTCCTCCAGGGTCTGCGACATATAGCTGGGCGTGGGGAGCTGGTTCATCTGCATTGATTGAGAATGACTGATTATTGAACATGTTTTTATGTTTCTTACAAATGGTCATCAAGATTTTTTATAATCAATAACAATTCACAACAAGTAATCAATATTTTATAAACATAACAACTGTAAAAATCCATAATTGAAGGTTGACAGTCAATAATAATCATTATTACAACAAAACAACCAACAAATTCTAAGCATTTATCTAATTTATTTGTGTTAAGCATTGACTTGAACGAAAATATAACAGTAATTAATTAGTAAAAAAAAGGATCAGAAAGTAATAATTTCAAATCGATAATCAAAATTAAAGCCCCATTGATATAATTAAAATCAATACATAAAAATGTTTATCGACTGTCTATCAGGACTTAAGTGAAATAAATAAATATTTTTAAATAAGATTCATATAACATATTCCTGTAAGATTTCTGTAACATATATAATGTCAGAAAAATAACCAGAATTAAACATAAATATAGTTGATCAAACATATAGTTAGTGTAAACCTTAAGTGGATGAAAATATTCACAAAAATACAAAACGAAGAAAAAAACCCAGCTATACATACAGCCATATGATCATACTTGAAATTCAAAAGTGCTATTGGGAATAGTTCCTTCGGAAAATTCGGTTGATATTTTTTAGCATATTAGGCGTGCTATACTATATCAGAGATGAAAGCGTTGCTTCAAAAACTATAGCAGTTGTATTTTTAATTTCCAGGTACATCTAATTGTAATCATTATTTTTAACTAAGTAAGCCGCATACATGCCTATAAATCAAGACTATGTGTCTTCTAACTAATTATACAGACATGAAAACACGAGAAAAATCCGAGGAAATATTTTTGCTGTCTGCTATATTTTTCGAATTATGGAGCGTACTTAATAAAATCAGCGCGCGCACGAATAAAGAGATATCATTACTTAGAATGCCCCTAAAGACATTTAACTGCATTAATTTAAGAATCTAAATAAAGTTAAAACTGAATATTTTTTCTTTAGAATATTTTAAAATTCGTAGGTGTTAATTTCTCTTAATTTCTGACACAGATTATTAAGCAATTTTAATTAAATTGTACTAATCGAAGTCAATAAAGGTTACATCCAACCCCCCCCCCCCCGGACACTTATATTTCTTTACCCTTTTCAACAAATCCCGACTCAATTTTTTAATTTCCGCAGAAGATTTTCATGCCTGATTATATTGTGACTATATTTAATTTTATTAATTAATGAGTGTACAGTTCAAGTAAATATATTATGTTTTAAATAATAGTCATTATAGCAAAGTATCTACAGTATAGAGTAATTAAACACAGAGATTTCACTTTTACTGATTTCATATACATCGCGCTATAAATCTTTGTCAATATAAAATCGTTTTATTTTAATAAATTTTATGCAAATGAGTTACAAAAAGTAGTATTAAATATTTTTATTGAATTAATTTTAAGATCAAATACATATTTTTAAACAATTTAAACATATACGTAAGTTGTCTGTAAAATGGAATTTATTGCCTATATGTCTAAAACTGTTTTACAACATAATCTGTTTATTTAAAACACTGCTGTCAGTTTTTAAAACATTATTTTGCAAAAGCTTTCGGGTATCAACATAGTAGTATTGAACTGTATACAGAATCAATAGGTGTGAAATTTCTGTGTTTAATTCATAGAAATTAATCAATATATACATAGAATGGCAATGTAAAATATTTCTATTGAAAATGCTGTACATTTTGAGTTTGTGGTTAACATATATATTTTTTAAATTAAGTATATGCCAACTCATTTATATATTAATCGAGAAAAAATATATTTAAAAATATACTAATATCAATTTTTTACTAGTCATTTATGTCGTAGTAATTAATAATTTATTAAAGATCTATATTTTCGACCACAAACTTACTTCTTCAAATTGTAACAACATTTTTTCAAATAGCCAATCTACGTTCATGAAGTATATGTTAACTTCTTTACATATTATTATAAAATAATGGATTTAACAGTATATCATTTTTTATCCATCTTTTTATAGCGGTAATTAAACATCTGGAAAGGATCTTTATTTTTGATTACAAACTTATTTCTTCAAATTGTTACGTCATTTTTTAAGATAACCAATCTATGCATATAAAGTAAAACAAATATCAATGGTTTAATTACTATATGATCCACAGCATACAAATATATTTCGTCAAATATATATATATGTACATATTAAATATTTAGAATTAGATTTATTTAAAAGTAACGACTTTCGAATTCAGCCAGTCAAAATTGTTTTGGATTTTATGATGAATAAACAGCTTATATAATCAATACCGCTATACGTATAGCAAATTAATATCCGTTAAATTAAATATTAATCAATAACATGTCTGTAATAGAACACAAATCAAGTGATTACTTACAAGTTAATTTTAAATATGACTTCTGTTAATACTTATGTACATGCAAAACATGTCATTGCGTTCGTAATGATTAGACAAAATGTATCAGAATTGTTACACGTAAATCAGAGAATAGAAAAAAAACTATTTTCAGTGATGTAAAGTCAACTGCTGACGAGATAAAGATCAAATAGATATACATAGATTAGAGTACCGCGTGACTATCGAACCTTACAGGACAGTATATAGGCACACACTGTAGAACCCCCCTATATTTACACATTATAGTGTAGACATCAATAACATACATAGTGCATATATACATATAACACTCAGCAAAGTGCGTTCTCTTGGCGGTTAGGACTGGCTATGAAAGTTTGATTAGTATAATTACAGTTGACTGGCTGACTAACTGCTTTTAGTTCAGTGCGCGCGGTTAAAACAAAGTCGCAGTATGAGAGAAACATATAACGTATTAATTCCCACAATACAATGTTTCTGAAATTGCTTTCTAGGTGGACTGCAAAGAATACATTTATATAATGCCATATAATCAAAAGGACTTCTCGGCATAAAAGAATGTATGTATGAATAATGCGTTGTGTGAAAACCAGTATGAGATATATACAATGCAGCAGGATTACATCAATTAAGAATAAATGATTAAGAACAACTCGAATATATTCAAGTTTTTCAACACGAATTTGTATAAAACTAAAACCTTTCTAAAGTATGTAAATTATTGAATTTTAATTTTTAAACACATTAAATGCCTTCTTTGCTAATATAAACAAAACAGTTTACACACAAAATTTAATCGGTAATAAATCACTGCCTAAATGTTGTTTCCTTATTTCAAGTCAAATAAAAAAATAGTAAAATTCACGCCTATTCTATAAACGAAAGATAAAATGTAAACATGTTTTTAATTAGAGCATCAAAATTGCAATTAAAAAAATATGATATATACCTACTATTTACGGAAATAAAATAAAATATTAACAATAGAATTGTTCGCACTTGTCACATGACTGTGATGTATGCCAGTGATTAGGGTGATTAAAATTGTAAAACGTTATTTTAGAAAAGAAAGCTTATACACATCTCTATTTATTGATTTAGAAATGACAACAAAATATGAAAGATGGAGGTGAACGCTTGCTAAGGATAGGGTTAAAAAGAAAATGTATATATGTTAACAGAAACTAGTATGTATTCCCACATTTATGCATACGTAATGTATACATGGAAACCGGAATCAACGAAATATCAGAAGAATTCATATGATTACAAATCAATAACAAAGTCACTTGATATGTGTGTAATATGATATACACCGGTTTAAGCAATATACGAGCGATTATAGTTAAAAAGTATTGAAGACAAAGAGAAAAATGAATGAAAGAAAACAGATTTTGGAAAGATTAGTCGAAGCATCTTGTTTAATTTTATCTGCGTTTACCGAGACGAGACCAAATACAAGATATACTATACTATAGAGGGTACCCATATAGCTGCAATAACAATTACGACTGAAGAGCTCTAATAAGTCAACTATGAAATTGAATCGTTCTACACGATACTAAAATAACATAGCAGGGCGGAACTTAGTAAAACTGTTTTGACTTTATATTTGGTCTTATCAGTTTATATTGACAACCAAAACACAATTAACTATATTTAATATAGTCTGACTAAAAAAATAAATTACACAAAAGAAAGAATGAACATTTAACAAGATTTTCCATGAATTAAGCGAAAAAGAAAGAATAACAATAAATAAATTTAAAACGAAAGAATAACTTAGTAGTACAAAATTGGTATTGTCATTTAAATGGTTTTAGTAATATATAATGGATATGATCTTATGTTATACAAAATATAGATTAAATGTAAATTAATACAAAATGATATGTAAAAAAACGAAATCAAACTGGGTGAACAAGCTATTTATGTATAAAATTGGTTATTAATTTCTGTAATTTGATAGAAACAATAAATAAGATATTACAAGTGCTAAGTATAGAGCAAAGCCATCCTAGTATTAATATTTCGAACCATTTCGGTTATATAGATCAAAAGTAGATGTACAAAATAACGTATCTTATTCAACAAATGCTATATAATTATAGCAATCAGTAATTATCCTATAAGCACAACATTATATTTAACATAACGCTACTGCTTCAAAGACTTATACATGCGATAAAAATCAATTCGTCATGATTAGTGTTTTATTACTTTACAAGGATTCGTTTAGTGTATATTATTTTGTTTCCGTGTCAGCATTAATCTTATTTAATATTAATATTGAATAGCAGTGCATACATTAGTTCTGATATATCAAGTCTACAGGTTGTGTGCATAATGTCAAATCAATGTCCTCACAGTCTTTTATCGATTAAATAATTAAAAACGCAAACAAAATATATCTAAAAATTATGGTAGTGTAGGCATTTTGCCTAAACCACTAAGCACTGCAATCAGAAAGCTAGTAAAAGTTGCAATGGAATCATGAAGCTACGAATATCTTTGCTTTAAAATAAAACTACATATATGTAGAGTTAAATTGTAAGAATTTATATAATCCCTATAAACCGTGAATTACCACTAAACTGTTAAAAGTCAGTAAGAATAAGGAATATCGGGTCAATTATGTATGAGATTAATGTTATGAAAAAGTGGGTCTAAAATGTGTATACAATAATTTGACAAAGAACATTTTAACATTAAAAAAGAAAGTTAATGTTTTAAATTTTTAGTATAAAACAGTATAACTGTAAAAGTGGACGGACTAAGAAAAGAAATTTCGAATTGAGAAATTTCTCTTAGAAATTTTGAAATGGCTAATTGTAAGTTAAACAGCGATCTATGTCTTAAATCTAACTGCGTTTACTCACTAAAGTGTAAAGTGCACTAAGTGCGATCTCCAATACATCGGCAGCACAATCAGAAAACTGCATCAACGATACAAGGAACACACTCAGAATTCTTTTAGCTTCATTTTCAAACACACACAAATATGCAATTCACCCTACACTCTGTCTATCCTTGACAAGAACACTCTCAGTCTCAAAGAAGCAATTTGGATCTCCAAAATCAAACCAGCTGTGAATTGTAAACTTGAGAGAGACGAACCTATGCACCTTATCTATTAATCCACTTATTTTCCTTACAATTATCTGTGCTCTCCTTATATATTATACATTTACTGTTTACATGCACTATATTAATAGGCTTCTTTGTTATTTAATCAGTTGTGTACACCTTTAATCTTTTTACGTAACCTTTTCTTGTCCAATTAAATAGCCTTTAATACCTATAATTATAAGCTTCCCCCTTTTAACATATTGTATACACTTCCATCATTTAATCCTATTACATCACCATGTCATATTCAACTATTAAATAGCTTGTCTCTCTGTTTTTATTCATATTTCATCGCACTCGATAAGGTAAGTTTTTCTTCCGAAAATTCGTGAAAAAATACACTTTTTTACAGAAGCTTGTGCTTTATATGTTATTTTATTTACTGAAATGCTGCTACAGGAAACTTCCGATAAGTTTTGTTTGTGGCCCATTCAAATCTTTTGTAAACTTGTAATTGTTTGTAAATTGTTTTATATGAAATATATTAAGGTAACACAATTCTTCGTTATATTATTTGAAGCTTATGGTATCTTCGTCGCGCTGGTGTGTCAGGACATTGATGAATTAGGCTATTGATCATTTTCATTATAGACCTTCTGGTGTGGATTGCATAAAAATTTACTTTACTGCATATTTGAAGCAATATTTTTAGATTCGTTAGTGGACATTGATAACTACGTTCTTGATTTTCAGTCCTGGAAGCAGCTCTTTGTAACTTTTTCTGCGCCTCTTGAAGAGGCTGGGATATCGATTACTATATATTCAAATTTCAAACCACTCCACTGATTCGATGATCAGTTTGATACATGCTGGATAAACTCTTCTACCAGTCATAGGATGCCTTGAAGCATGTAATCATAGAAGTTGGAATTATTAACAACTTCAGAAGAGAGAGAGAAAAGCTGTTGTTCAGACTATAAAATCTCCGTCGTGTGGGGGTCTACTTGTAGGATATACAAAGGACCAAGACTGGGTGAACTTCGAACCAATTCAGCCATTGAGTAGGGTAGTGGTTGTCTTTTTGTCTTTTCGATCTTGGCTCTTATGGAAAGAAAAAATATTCGGTGGCTGAACTGGGTAATTAAAAGGCTCAAAACAGCAAAATATAACACGACAAAAAGTAAAATGAGCCGAGACAGACGCGCGCGCTTTTTTGATACTGTTCCTGTCTTTTCCTCGGTTGAAGCTACCACTCGATTGTGACTGGCTGAGAGGGATAGGGTTACTTATGAGATCCTCTTCCCCTACTAGAAATATTACATCTTATTTGATTCAAGGACTACTATATTTATTACTACGGTAATATATATATAGTAGTTCTTGTTTGATTGTAGCTACTTTTGATTGACTGTTAAGAAAAACGAAATTTTTAGTATTGATTTTTGAAACCTTTATGCTGGGAGCAATTACACTGTGGTGGATATAGATTTATATTAAAATTAGCAAGTTTTTGTTTAATATTTTTATAAAATTGCTTTAATCAATGAGCTTTTTTACTTTTTTTTTAAATTTCATGCTTACTGTATTCATATAGTTTAATTACATTTATTTAAAAATATATTATCACATTTATGCAATTAGAAATAACTCTGTATTTATGTTGCAAAATATCTTTATAATTGAAATCATTTTATTCCAGAAAGCATTAGTAACTATTCAGAACAATGCAACTCTACTGGAACGAGAAAGTGAACAATTGGCATCTTATCGGTTCCTTGCTGACAGTCTTGAAGCAAAATTGGCATGTATCCGTTTAGATGGCCAATCACGGTGTCAGAGGCTGGACTTTTTAGAGAAAGAACTTCAAAAGAGAGATAACCAAGCAACGGAATCAGATGCACTGTTTCAGTCAAAGGTAACGAACCGATGAGCCAAATAGGATAACTATACTTTTTTAATAAGAGTTATAAAGAAATATCTGAAAATTAAATGAATGTATTTATCTTATTATTGTACTATAAAACAGTGATGTACATAAACTATTCATTGATGAATACTGATAGTTTGATAATTCGATTATTATTTTACAATACTATATCATTTTAAATGTATTAAGTTATGCATATAAATTATGCATTCCTAAAAATTATTACACTCATTATTTGTCATCTAATATTATTTCTTTTTTGTTATTTAATTATTTCTTAAAGCAGTATAGTAAATACATAAAAAATATATGTATTTGATAATTCAAATTAGTTCAGGTAATATAAAAATGAGTGATTGATTTTAAAACAAATTCACTATCTAATATATTGAAATAGATCGGTGATTTATCTGAAAGATTATCTGCGGAGATAAAATTGAAGGTTGCATTGGAAGAAAAGCTGCTTCAAAACGAGTTGACGACAACAAGAATTCGTGAGACCCATGCAGAGTTGCAGCATGAAATGGAATTAATTAAGGTTTTATAATTACTTTACTGATTTTTAAAATTGTTATTCAAAGTGTAAATTACTAGAGATATTAGATATAAATATGTATATTTAAATTGGTATGGGTTTATGAAACTCAATAGTTCAATATGAGTTTCATTCAGAAGGGACAACATATAACCCAATTTCTATAGCGAATTTTTATAGGACCTGTTTAAATATGATGAAATATTATTTATTAATTAACTTAACTAAAGTGCACCAAACATACACATACGAGTATTTAAACATGGTTTATTCCTATTTTGGTATGTTTTGTGTAATATACGAGATATAATTAATAATGTAATCTTATGGATAGATAATCTTAAGAGGAGTAAACTGTCTTTTAATTGATATATTTTGAGTATGCCTATTGTGCAATTTTCATGTAAAAGCGATCATGTCAACATTTTTTGCTGATCTCAGTTTTGTTGGATGGTACATGCCGAAATATTTTATGCTTATAAACTGCTGATTTTTCAGTTTAGGCTAACCCTAAATATCCTTATATTTGTATTTAAAATTAACCAACTTAACTTTTGTATAAACTTTTGTATTACTGTACTTCTATATTGTATGTATGAAATATTTGTATTATTTTATCTGTATTACATGTCTTATATTGTATTGTGCACTCTCACTCTTTGATGAAATATTAATTAGTTTTTTTCTCATTGACATTTTTTTACATTGTTGAATATATTGATTTTCAAGTACATAAGTGTACAAATATACCACCTGTTGTCCGAGTGCTACTCAATATAGTAAGTAAAATAGCTGTATTTTCTATAATTATCTTACAACATACTAACCTGTATGCAAAAAATTTTGTTGACTGTAATGTGTAGATAATTTTTTATGCCAAGAAGTCCTCCTTTGGATTGTGAAACATGAATTCTAATGTTATCGCATCAGTTTTATCGTAAATCTAAAAATAGCCGATTAGAAGTATTTTTTAGATAATTCGATAATTAATTATTATTATCTTAGGTGGACGACAATAAAAATGGCGGCTTTTCTTGAACTGCTTAGGTAACGATGGTACAAATGTGTAGACCGTCTTCCTTCATCAAAAAGATTAAGCAGAAGTCGAATCCTACTTTATTGAATATTTTTAGCGTCAGATTTCATTATTTTTTGGAGTATTATTTTGGAGCCAGTACGACAGGTTCTCTGGCTCTTCCTTGCTTTTTGGGCATATATGCGGATCGGCCAACGGATTGATTACTCTGGCGTAGGCCGCCGGCATCGGCTGTGACCCGACCGAAGCTGGGCAAGCACCACCGTCTCGCCCCTGGACGATCCACCAAATTCATACGGAGAAACAAACAACTCATATACTGTGAGAGGGAGAGAAAAAAAGGGGGGGGGAGGAGAGGAATGTGATATTGGACTTAGGTATTCACCTCAATGACCTGTCTGACTCTCTGGTGAGAGAGGTTTTTAGAGAAAAAGAATTTATGCCGGATGGCGCGGGAAGAGCTCCAACTAATGACATTTTAGCTGGAGTCCTTAAATCTGTGTGCCAGGTTCTCAAAGGGAGAAGAAGTGCCTCTGTGTGCTGCTCTATTGACATAAGTCTCCACCCATTCGTTCCCAGTAAGGCCGCAATGTCCAGGGATCCACTGGATGGTGGTAATGCTAGGAAGGTTATCAAATTCTACTCTGAGGCGGCTGATCTTTCTCCTTGGCAACCATGTGGGAAAGAGTTGACTGTTCTGTTCTGTTCTGAAAAGCCTGACTGTTTGAGCAGATGATGGTGTACTGTTCCCTTATTTACCCGGGTGAGTTCGAAGCTATGTGATGGCCAGATCGAGGGCACCCAGATCGGCGTAGAAGGAGGACATGTGGGGGACGCTTTTCATCTCAGAGTATTCCTGCCTCCATTTCTAACTTCACTTTCCGCCGGGTCGTCCGTGTATATATTGTGATGTAAACTATTATTTTCCTGAGTGTGGTGATCGCGTTGTTTTTCAAGGTCAGCACATAACTGATTTCATTGGACCTGTCGTCAAGCATCCAGGTCACCTGTCTGTCTGTCTGTCTTATTCGCACAATTCTAAAAGAACCCCGAACCGTCAGGAACGGACTATCCCCCTCTG
>JAYRBW010136434.1:0-15472 GCA_036023295.1 Invenusta paracnida
GACGCTTAATTGGTAAAATCAAAGTTTTTATTGATTTGCTTTCCTTGTATTTTTATGTGATTATTACAGTGTATTGAATTGGTGAAGAAAAATGCGCTTAGCACTCGAGTTTTCACTCTTGGAATTGGAAATGGTGTAAGTATGTCTTTGGTGGAAGGAATTGCTCGAGCTGGAAATGGGCGATGTGAAATCGCTCGAGACAAGTAAGTATACTTTAATGCATTTTAAAAAATTTTAAAAATTTTAAACATTTCTATAGAACGCAAAAAGTAACCACTTGGAGTTGATATATGCTTTTAATGTGTATATATACTTGAAGAAATTTGTATATAGTGCTGAAAATGTTTATAATATGGATATCATAACTTTGTTATGAAGCTTAAATAGTTAATGCATACTTATTTTAATTTTTTTATTGTTTTATATTTTAAAAGTAATTTAAATTAAATCGAAACAAGTTGCAGCTTTATGCTTTTTTCGGTCAAGATTTATATACTAAATTGGTTTTTTGATAGATGATAAAGACATGGTTACTATATCAGTCAGTGTAATTATTTAAAAATAGATTCACCAGAAAGGTACAAAATATACACATTGCTTGAATTAGAATTTACACTACAGTGGTTTGTGTTATAATTTAACGCCCATTTCTTAAACAGTGATATCGTTGAAGCAATGAAATTTGAAAATGAAAATGACAAACATCACAGTCTATAATTTTGTTATTCTCTTTTTATATTTTAAATAATTTATTAATAATAAAATATTTATGAATCAGATAAAAGCCAAGATAAATATGTTCATCATTAAATATATTCAACTAGTTTCGACTTATGCGGACATCTCAGGAATGGTATATTTGTTACATTAATAAGTAGAATAAATATAAAGCTTCTATTTATAATGGGTTACAAATACTGAGTAATTATTGCGTACACAAATTAATAATATAATACCATAAATAGAATACTGATCAAACATAATACAAATAAGCTGAGAACACGAAAAGAGAGCGAAAAAGTTAAGAATATAAGACTGACTTGATTGTTTACGACAGTTATATTAAGAATTGTTGGTTGAATTTGTATTGGAATTCTTAAGGAATATAAAGAATGTTTAAAGAATATTCTTTAAGAATTCTTTTATCGAACCATTAACTCCTTTACACAGTCAGGTCAGCCTTATTGTTCTAACCTTTTCGAATTTCTCTCTTTCTTTTTTTTTATACATACGCTCCAGGTTATTTTTAATTGTTTTTATTTATTTTTTAACATAATAACGCAGGAATTTTTTTCGTATTTTTTAAAATTAATTAATAAAATGTGACTATAAAAGCTTGGTGTCAAAATATTACATGTTACATTTTTTGACACTATGAGGTCTTCCGTTGGTTGCATATTTTTTTGTAAAGATAATACGATTTAATAAAATAACTAATACATTCATTATATCAATAAGGATATATTAAAAGGTTAAATAATGTAATGTAATTTAACTTAATATTAAAATATATTAAAGTAATAGATGCAAGTAAGGTAGTCTGAAAGAAATATTACACCAGGTACTTTTTTTTAAAGAAGAGTAACATTTATTTCACAAGATAACTGTAGACACAAGTTTTATTTCTCCTGAGTGGACATATTATATCCAATATATGCTTATGAGTAGTTTTACTAAATATATATAATCTGTAATGTTTTTATTGGCCATTATTTTTGTAGTAATTTGTTATCATTCGATATTCCTAGTTAACTTACAGTTTAGAAAGACACACCGCATAAACAATTAATAAACACATATTTGGTGGCGCTACTTTATAATTTATCCACCTTACCACTGTGATTTCTTTGCCAGTTTAGAACCTTCGACTCTTTAACTTTAAGTCACTTTAACTACCACCATGTCAAGCTATCTTTTAAAAACATTGATTATCTTGAAGCATTCTTATATAACACTGTAATTGAAAGCTTTGTAATGAGTAGTATAATATGACATTTAAAATATAACTAAACTTGTAGTGCAACCAAATATGTATTTCTTAATTAATTAATTAACCTGGTTATTTTCCCTTTAAGTTCCCAGATTCGAGCTAGCGTCGTCACTTTAATGAAATCAGCATTATCGCCGACTTTTGGGAAGATTCGTCTAAATTGGGACTTGCCATCTGGGGTAACCGCTGTTCAGGTACCCAGCACTATTCGACCCGTTTTCAGTGGTCAAAGGCTCACTATTCTCGCGTTGCTTGAAGGTATAAAACCTCTTACCGTAATGAAGTATATAACTTATTTAAGTATGTTTATTTATATTATTTTCAAATAGAAAACGAAATGATGACCGCAATTTTTTTTTATTTTAATGAATGCGTTGTTGATATAATTCGTTGACACAATTCCTTTGATTTGTTTTAGTTAGTCTGGCACCCAAAACTCTTTATATTTTATTCTTTTATAAAGTTTTTGTCTGCCTACTGTTTATTTTAGCTATGCTCAGAATAATTTGCAGTACCTATGCCTGTATTATTTGCATCGTTTTCGAAAATAATTGATAAAGTCATGATAATCGAAATCTCTTTGACTTCGAAATAATTTCTCACTTATGCTAAAAAAATGTACATGCCTTATATATTCCTCAGTAAATGGTTGTTATTCTATAGTTCCTTTGCATGTCCATTTTTAATATTTATAGGTAATCTGAATCGACTCGAAAGTCCGTCCCCTGGTGCTAGTGTTACAATTTCAGGAATTGCTGGAAACGAGGAAGTTAGATTCCTGATCTCGCTGGATCGGTCAGCTGGTCACTTTCACCCGGACTACCTTCTTCGGAGACTCGCAGTAAGAAGAGAAATAGAAGAGTTGTCCTTGAAAATGGCGTCCAGTAAAGGTGGAAGTTCTTCCGGAAAAAATGATGACATGGACACTGCCATATATCTTAGTAAACAGGCCAATATCGCATCCAAATGGACATCTTTTGTTGCTGTCGACGTTGCTGGTGAGATGAGAGTAATTTAATATCTATATTAAACTGTAGAAGTCCCTGCTATTTTATTTTGCAACAGTACACGATGGGTAAGGGATGCAAAAGAGATCTATCAATGTCAAAATAGTACTGGTCCCTCCATACTGCTTGTAATACACGTTAGTAGTATGAAATGGGCAATCCAAAAAACATTTTAAATTAATTGTAATAGTGGCCTTGATTTAATTCAAATTGACTTCTAACAAATTTTATTATTACTTCCAAAATGTTATTATTTATTAGGATATATTTTTAGAGTTAAATTACATAATTTAAAATTAAAGATCTCCGAGTACGTCAGATAATGAACACATCTTCTGTAATGTAATATACAAGTTGACCAATCAGAAGCTTGTGTTTATGTAACGCATAACAATATTGCGTGACTCTACAAAGTAATAACTACATTAAATGAGTTTGAATATGATATTAGCAGCGGTGTTTCTATTTACAGAGTTACAATTATTTACAATTTATGTTCTACTGAAATAATTATTTACATAAATATGTATAGGTATTTTAAATATTTTAATTAATCTATAATATCTATGGTTATTTATCTTAATAAATATTTTTAATCGAATAACTATTAATAATTATAATGTTGTAATTAAATTTTGTGGGATGTGTGATTCACTTAGAAAAACCTTACGTATTTGAAATCCACGCATTAACGCTGTCAATTAATTTGTATTTTAAGTTTAAACAATATATGACATCATTCCATTATCCAAATGTAGATGTCGCTGCTGATTTGTTACAATGTTATGCATCGCCATTGCCTTGTTATCAAATATAATAATAACAGTAACTCTATTATCTAACAATAATTTCTTTACCAATAATAAGGCATTGAAAACAATCAAGATGATTATTAGGAAGGTATATTAATTATAAGATCATCAAGTTATTATCAATTACTCATTAGCTATCAGGCTTTAATCATTTTACCGAATTTAACTCAATATTTGGTTAGTATTTATGACAATTTATATGTACAAAATATATTGCATTCTATTCCTTGAGCTCTCCAGAATACTAGTAATCACATCTATCGCTAGAGCCCACTCAAGAATACAAACGAATCACATTTTCCGTTGGCACCCAACCAACTCTCTCCAGCTCCCGATAATTTCTAATTTCTCTCACAACTTAATATTTTCATCCATGGAAATTTCAAAATCCAAATTCAAATAAAATAAAATAAAACAATCAGGCAAATTACAAAACATCACACCAGAATTGATAACTCCAAAAAGATCACAAAAACATAATTCCACCAAAAAGATAAAAAATAATTCTCTCCGTTAAATATCTAGTATCACATGGACGAACAGTAGCATAAATCAATGTAACTTTCCACAAAAGATACATCAATAAACTTATAAATTGTCATACATATCGTTTCCAGTTACTATATGTTATGTTATAATGATTAAAATATTTGTTAATATATATCGACTTAACAATGGAGTGAATTATTTTGTAATATAACAGCGACTTAATTAATCCGTATGTATACTTGTACTTTACTCACAATCAAATGCTCATTTTGAATTGAATTAAACTAAACATATTTTGTAATATTTTGTCTTTCTTTAATACCCCTTTCCTTTTTTAGACAATAATCCCTGTAAAGAACCGACATTTTCAAATCATTCACCGTTTGATGGTATGCTTATATTATATTATTACTATTGATATTATTTATTTATTGAACGTTTATGAATTTTTTGCTATGGTGAAACCATCACAAATTTAGTTCTCCGCATGATCTACAGAAGGAAAATAGTTAATTAATAAGCTATATTTGTCTCTCAATTGACATCTGATGTAATTACATTAAACATTCTAAAGTTACAGAAAAGCTATATTTAGTGTTCGTGAATGCAATACATTAGAAATATTCTGAAACATTTTAGTTGAGTTAATATTTAAAATGTCATTTATAACATTATACTTGTTTCCATTCACGTGGAACATTATTCATTCATTAGAAATTCGGTTATAACTTAGAATGTTTCATCAATTAACTCTTACTAGCTTTAAGTTTAAGGATATGTTTTATAAGTAATATTTATTAAAAAGCATTGATTGTATATATGTATGGCATTACTTTAGATTGATTCATTTAACTTTGGTATTGTTCCTTTAAAAAGGCTTGCTGCTCTGTAGAAGAACGAAAAATGACAATGATACCTATGTAAGTATTTCTACCGTATATATTCACGTATAAGCCGAGGAATATATGACAACATTTTGAATGAAAATGGTGGCGGGGTCAACTTATGCTTCAGTAATTAATTTTCGCAAACAAATTATAGATACCTAATTGACGTTAACTAATATTATTTAGATATACCTACATAAAATGTACCTACCTATATATAGTTATCTTATTACATATAGCATAGTATATTTTATATATAGTATATATAGCATTTATCCCTAAGAGATATTGAGGAACTGAAAGCGATTTGGAAGAAGATCAAATCTAAATTTCATATTACCTGACCTACCTTCTACCTATGTATTGTGCATAATATTTTCTAAAGTAATGCTCTTTCGTAAATAATAAAATCAGGTTTCTAATACGGTAAGTTTATTTTTAAGATTATGCTTCTTCATTTCGAGGTCGACTTATATGCAAGTAATCCTATTAACGATATTTTTTGCAGATTAAGTGGTGGGTGGGGAAAGTTGACTTTTATCCGAGTATATACGGTATTTGATGTCTTGGGCTCGCTAATGGGATTACTTCAAATTCTTATAATATTACTACTAAATGAGATATGTATTAATTTCACATCTACTGCCTGTATTCACGTAAATTCCTTGAGTATGGATTCTTTAGATCTTATAAGGAATATTTCATTTCCAGTACCTGCAGACTGACACTTTCAGCTAGTTGACATACTAGACATACCATTTTACAACATGTGCAGAAATATTGATAGTATATTTTAACTTCAGTCTTACTCGAGGTTTCCTTAAGAACTCCTTGAAATCGTATTTGCAGAAAGTTTTTTGCCTTTCCTAAAATATTTAATTATTATAGAATTTTTATTTTAATTTTTAGAAAATATTCGATATTAAATAAATAAATGAATTCAATAAATAATATTTGACAAAATGATTTTCTACAATTTTAATTGATGTAACTATTGTATTTTCATTTTTAGTAGAGAATTATTATCACAATTAAAATTATATTTTATAAGTAATTTGGTAAAATATTACTTATTTATGACCAAACTCAGTTCTCACAATAAATATCAACTTTAATCACACAAAGTAAGCATTTTAGGTTGAAGTATGTTTAAAATGTGTAAATATTTAATTTCCGGTACAGACTGACACTTTCAACTGGATGACATTCTCTATTTTACAACATGCGCAAAAATATTTATATATTTACACTTCAGTTAAGCAGTTATATGGCTAAACTATGCTGACTTTATTTTATTGAAGTAAATGTTTCTTGTGCAATTTGTGAATGATCTAAAATAATTAACATTTTACAGACTGTTTATAAAATAGCAATCCTAGTTTAATAATTAAATTAATTAACAGATTTATTATAATTGCTTATAGGTAAATATTTGTAATTTAAAAATTAAAAAAATTTTCTTCAGATTGTCCCAGTTTTTTAGTTATTTCTGCACAACATTTAAATAATATTTTTAAAGAACTATATAATCCATTGGTTTATACTTCCTAATGGAATTCAAGTGGCCGAAAAATAATAGTTTTATTAACAATATAATAAAATGATAAAATTAGTGTTTAGGATTGTTTAACTGTCTAATTCAAATTGAGGAGTAAATTGTCTACTTCGAATTGTTACCATTTGAGTTTTGTCGGTCGCTACTTCCATCTTCCACTTGTTGACCCATGCTGCTAGGCAATCGACTGCTTTCTATGCTTGTTTCTTTGCCTTTTCGAGTTTGTGATGCAATGTAAGGGTGTTTGTGTCGTCCGTATAAAATAATAAATGGATGCCAGTATTCTTGATTTCTCTAGCAAGGTCGGCCGTCCTAGTCAGAAATAAAGTCGGATAAAGAAAACCTCTTTGCGGCAATCTCACTCTGTAGAGTCTAAGTTAAAAAAAGTGGCTAAAGGATATGTTCGAGAAGCTATGATGCACGCTGGAGAGGCCTGGATGCTGGCTGCCTCAACCTTACATTTCCGGAACTTTGAGGTAGAACTCCGTTCAGCGTGTCGTGTAATAATAGGTTGCTATAGGTCACAAACCCTTTTGAAGGAAACCAGAATTGAGTAAATGATGGTCCGCGTAGAAATTTTGGTCATCAGAGTGCTTTTGAAAGTCAGTACGCTACCACCTGGAGACCAACTTCGAGAGGCAGCTAACACTACAGAAAGGAGAAGACTCCAAATGACTGGTTGGTGAGATGTCGGCCGTGAAGCAGAAGCTAGGGTAGGGATCCCACCAAACACAGCAAGGAAACGTAGGAAAGCTATCTCACCTAATCCACCTCAGAAATCTGGAACTGGCCTATCTATTGGATTAGACTGCGGAATATCTCGCAACCTCCCGGTGACCGTTAAGAAAAAGTAGTAGCTTCCCATGTTACTGGTCTGGACAGGAAAGATCTGGAGGTCTTGACCGATGGTTAGGCTAAAGGATGCGTTGATGACGGAGGAGGGGGCAACCTTCTGAAGTATGCAGAAAGATAAGTAAAAGTAAAAATCCCACCAAGCAAATGGTGTAGCAGTTTATGAACCGAATAGATCGCGCTAACAAGAGCGGGAAGTAGATAAAGTGAATGTATTCGAGTCTTTTACAATCCCACAACGATGTTCCTACAGAATATTTCACGGAAGATGGACATAACACATGGAAACTCATCTATGAGATAGGACAGAACGGAATGGAGTTCCATCTGTAAAAAAAGGCGAAAAAGAGTAGAGAAGTGAAAGGAAAGGCTGGCACAGGAAAGTTTGTGAAGTTGGAGTCAACGAATGACCTACACGGGAAGCGGCGGTGGACGTTCACCAAGTCCGCACGGGTCACACGCTGCTATTGGGACAAAACCTTCACCGTATTGGGAAGAGAGGTATCCAAAATTGAAATGGGTGCGAAGACTTTTTCTGTCCTGCAGCAATTGTGAGAGATGCGGAGAGGAAAGCGACACCATAGTCCATCTGATGTTATGAAGCCCGCATCTAGATGTAGCTAGGATGGAAATTGTCGGCCCAGAATTCACAGAAACATCTTGCGATAGCCCAGGTCACGAGACGAGATGCTTGGGATCAATTAGTTCCGTGGGAATCAACAACAGCGACATAGAATAAAACCCAGGCCCCACTCAACACGTCACCAAAGTCACTATCAGAAGTAACACCACCTCCAAGATATGCGAAGGCTGCAATAAAAAATACCATGCCAGTTGCACCGGTATTCCGAGATACCAACTTGAAAAAACTGCAACCTTCATATGGCACACCTGTACGGGGATAACGCTTGGAGAATTACAGAGAACTCCTAACGGAAAGAAAAGAAATGCTCATGATGCTATGATCCGATGAGAAACGCAGCCCAGGAATGCAAAGTGTGTAAGAAGCAAGTTCACAACAGACTCATGGGAATTAGCAGCAGAGCTCTAGCTCATCTCAGAAACAAGAACCAAGACTGGACATGTGAAGAGTGCACATCCGAATTAAGAGAAAGAAAGTCTGCCAACAAAACCTCAACGGCAGAGGCTAATCTGGTTGACCTCAATCCGAAAGGAGTGTACCCTCAAAATTATCCAATGGAATTGCGACCACATCTAAATGGAGATCCCATAGCTCGAAGCCAACCTAAAAAATCTCGAAATTGACATAGCTATAATCCATGAGACCTAAGATAGAAAAGAGGACAAATTCAGTGGATTCTATGGATACAACACCCCGAAGGACAGACAAAGAGACTATATGTCCCGAAATTGAAGGGGAGAGAGTCTCCTCACCCTTATTAATGAAGCCATTCCATTCCAAGCCCTTTCGGAAGCTCAGTACATAGAAACTGAAGACAAAACATCCAAAATCCAAATTACCCAAATATGGTGGAACAACAAACAACTCAGCACTGAAACTCCAGAGTACAGACGACTTGATTATAGGAGGAGACATCAACGCCCACCACGATTCATGGGACAACATAGTCAATAGAGACACAAGAGGCACCAATATCGCTAGCTGTGTAGACGATCACGACATGTTGATCCTGAATGACGAAGAGATAACCATATTAGAACGAGGCACCGAACTATTACACTACATTCATTGGGATCACGTACGACACATGGTTCACCTTCGGCGAACACGTCAGATAAATCATGGACAAAACCAGTAAGAACATCAAATATCATCAATATCATCAAGTCAGTGGCCAGCACAGAATGGAGATTCCGGAACAATCTGCTCAGATCCACTTACATTTGGATCTGCCTATCCAAGATTGAAAACGGAAGCCCAGCGTGAAAACCTTGGATTGGGAAAACAGATACACATAAACAAACTTGAAAGCCTCCGACTTGAAGCGACTATAAAAATATCAGGTCTCCACCAATCTTCACTCTCAGAGGCGGCGATTGGAAGCGAACCTGAACAGCATTATTAACAGAGTGGAAACACTAGCAGCCATCGCCATCGAAAGAAGCCTCTGATGCAGCGAAGACAACCCAAGAAGAAAGGTAATTGAAAAGAAATCTAAACGTAGGATAAGAAAAAAGAACTCAAGAATTTGCGAAAAAACAAGTGGAACCATCCACCCCGACACCATATCTTGGACCTTTCCCGAAATGAGAAAACTTGTGAGAAAAGTGGAGTCATAGAGACACAGGGTTTCAAGAGCTAGGATAATGATGAGAACAACGAAATAGCGACGAAGAAATCAGAGAACAACAAAGATTACGGCATCAAAATCTATACGGACAGATCAGCAGCTATTTAAAATTCAACGGAGGAGCTGTGGCAGTAATAACAACAGGAAAAGCGACCTCACCTACAACTTTTAATATTATCAGGAAGCCAGCCGGTAGATGTTACTCCTTCTACCAAACGGAACTGTATGTCATTGAGAAAGCACTGAAATGGCTTAATCACACAGACAGGAACTGAAAAAAAGCTCGGATAGTTACAGACAGTAGATCAGCGATAGACAGCATCAAAGAAGCCCAATACAACATCCAAAGCAATTTTCTTCGGAATATCAGCATACAGCTAACCATCACCAACGCAAAGAACCAAAACATTACATTTACCTGAGTCCCCAGTCACTGTGGAGTTCCGGGCAACGAAATGGCAGACCAAGAAGCAGCCGATGCATCTAAACTCCCCAAAAAACCAGCAGAATGGCTCTTCAACATTGCCAAGAGCAGATGTAAGAATGCTGTAATACAATTAACATTTGAACACGAAAGATGCATAAAAATCTATGCGTTTAGAATCGACCATAACAAAGAAGCAAGGTTCATCAAAATTTTGTCACTGATATTGTCATGAACGTCTTAGAACTGGCCACTCAATGGAACTCAAGATCTACAGAAAAAGGATCGGGCTCATCGATGATATGAGAAGTGTAGGGCCTGCAATTTGAACGAAGAGACAATCGACCACATATTTGACAAATAAAAAGCAAACACAGCATCACTGGCGTCTCAGACCTCAAATCCAATCCAGAGAACCCCAATCTATTCTGGAATGGATTTAACTCAAACTCTGAGACATGTTAGACCCTACCCCCTCCCCCACATGGGTACTCTAAACAACAACAACAACAACTACAATTGTTACAACTCTACTAATCAATATACATATATATATATATACATTTTATATTTAGGTTATAACTTATTATATATTCATTAATTAATAATTAAAGGGAAATGTATAGAAATTATATATTAAATTTAGTAGGATATATTTTCAATATTTCAATACAGAACTTTTGTCAAAATGTACGGTATGGCAAAATGCATATTTGAAATTAATAGGAAATTAGAGTAGAAAAAAAAATTATAAAAACCATATAGATACATATTTAATATATAGATTTACAGACAGTATAATAATTTAAAGAATATTTATATCTATGATAACAACACGTATAGTAAAATAAATTGCATAAATCGATTTAAGGCACAATTATATTGGAAAAACTGATAATTGCTATTATTCTCTTGACGTTCATAATCTGCCTTTTAAAAAAATATATATTAAATTAAATGTTTAAATAAATGAATGATTTAAAGTGTTGAATCTTGACTGATTTTCCACACTTATCTTATACTAGTCTTTGCTATAAATATTCATATCATGAATGTTTCACTTTGCAGTCAGCCCCTTTAAGAGCTTGTCCGAAATCATCTGGTGTAAGTGTGCACCTTTGATATTTTGTGAATTATGATTTTTTGGTAATAGTATTCAGTGTATTTCATATCTAGGTTTATAGCATACTATATTTATCATAGAAAAATCAGTAAAAATTATAACTTAGAATTGACTAATTTTGTCAATACATCCACCTGAATCTTCCTCAATTATTAGTTGGAAGAAAAATAATTATAAAAAAGCATTGCAGTTGGATAACTAACTAACTAACAATCGGAAGACAACGATAAAACTATACATATCTATTTCTATGAAAAAAAGCTATACATTTATTTTATTCTCCGCAAATTCAATAATACACTGTAAAAACCATAGATATACATACATAAATGTACTTAATAACTACTTTATAACATTTAAACAGTATATATCATATATCTATGGTAAAACAATCAATGATATATATTGTAGAAATGAAATATCTACTTATAGTGTTGAATTGATTTTCAAGTGATAGTACAGATTATAACATAGAAATAGATAAATAATAAACAGCCGACAAATATCGGTACCATAGAGTAATTAAACTCGATTCTGTATACAAATAACTACTACTATTTCGATACTCCAAAGCTTTTGTAAAATAATGTTTTAAAAACTGACAGCAGTTAAACAGTTTATGTGGTAAAACAGTTTTAGATATACAGGCAATAAATTATATTTTACGAATAAATTACATAGATGTTAAAATTTATTGTATGAAAATATATACTTACTCTTAAACTTAATTAAATACAACTTTTTCATAATATTTTTTGTAACCAATTTGCATGAAATTTATAAAAATAAAACGATTTTCTATTTATAAAAATTTACAACGTGATGTATGTGAAATTAATAAGAGTGAAATGTATGTGTTTAATTACTCTATGATCCGGACAATAAACATGCATAGTAATCAACAGTTAAAATGTACAGTTTGTGAAATGACAGTTTTCAAACATGAGGCTGTTACGTTTTGTATTTATGTCTGCATAGCTCGTCGATGACGCTGGAACGTTAATCACTCAAGCTAATCACGTTTAATATCAAAACTGTTTTTTTGTCAATAATATCAAAATATTGTCCATTAAAAATATATTTATATGTTTATATAAGCATATGCACAAAACAGGTAAAACGTAAGTCTATGAGTGCCTTTCCTATTATCAGGAGGGCTATCAAAACGAGCTTCTGATCTTGCATTTGATGTATATATTTGTCATATGTTGTAATAATAATTTGATTTGTGTTTACTTTTGGTATAAGTCTTCATTTTTCATTTGTGAGATTTACAAATAATAAAACATCGATGACAAAAAACGTTAACGTAATATATATAAGTTCGCAGTTAAACTTTAATCAGACCTAAACTACGTTTTAATACATGTAGAATTCTGTTGACAACTTTTATATACTCGAAGGGAATTTTTGACATTGTTATTAAATAAATATTTTATATAAATAAATATCTTTATGGTATATTGGTTACTCTGTGTTTTGTTTATGATTTGTTAATAATGTTTACTTAATCTATTTCCCCCTTTTTAAAGTCTAAAGCTTCAAGCACAACATCTAGATCCGACAGACCACTTAAGAAAAGTAAATCTCTTTTTAGGTAGGTTATATATTTTTCAGTTTTGATCTTTAGATTCGATGATATAATTTTTATATCTATTATCTATATTCTTTATCACTTTCGCAGATATAAGTGTAGATCAGGGATAAATAAAAGGCGCTATTAATAACATCTTGTTAATTGCTAAATAATATAAAGTGGAGTACCTGTATCAAAACGTTTTCTTTATAAATATGTTTGCCATTTTTGATTTCTATAAACATTTAAACATGGAATCGTTTCTTAAATGTTGAAATAATGATATGAATTTGTTTCTTTGTATATTTATGTATGTATAAACCAGCCTTCATTAAAAAAATTATCTTGTATTACGTGTAGCTTACCTTTTTTTGTAGTAATGTTATTTATATATATTATTATTTTGAAAGTATATTGAGATTCTCTATGTTTACATACATATTAAAAATGTTTAAGACATGTTTAAATGTAATGTTAATTTTAATGGCACATAATTTAAATAGTTTACTTTTAATATTACTATTTTTAAACTTATTTTATACGCCTAAGATTTACTTTTAGTACTATTCGCAGTTTGTTTAATAATTTTAATGAAATAATTTTCAAACACAATTACAATTTTTAGCGCGCCATCTTTCAAGTTGCCGAGTTTTGGGTCTTGTTTTTCGCGTAAGTTTGTGCCAACAATTCTTTACAATATTTGATTAATTTAATATTTTATTTATGTTTTTGTTTTGTGTAAGTTACCTTTTCGAACCTCCTATTCAGTTATTACAAACACTGGAATAAATAATTGAGAGGAAATATTCAAATAGATATTAAAAGGCCCATAATTGAAACAAATGTTCCAGGTTCTCAAAATAAAAATGCAATATCGGATCAATGATATGTCATAAATGAAATAACGATTTAGCTTCAAATTTAGTATTAAACTCGGTTTTCCTAAAAATATGTTTTAATAATTATAATTATATGTAATAACTATAAATATAATTATAATAAATTAATGATAATTTTTTTCCTAATAATATTAAGGCAACCATGTTGACTTAGCCAAACATGGATTCGTATCCAGAATTTTCGTGTAACTAGGGATTTAGGATAAGTACTGCAAGATTTCAGTTTAACCTTCATCGTTAGCAATCGTCTTACAACTTCTTACACTGCTCTTAGTTATATTGGGAGCCACACGAATCTTACTTCTGGCTTATTAGCTTTGTCAGCTCGTTACAAATAACATTGTTTTACCAGTAGTATTTGTAGCAGACTATTGATAATATATTTATACCAGGGATAATTAGCGTATAATGTCATAAACTAAATTTACTAGTTAATGTTATGAATTTATGAAACTAAGACGAGGGTTTAAATTTCGTATAATTAAGTAACATTATGATCAAAAATCATTAATCTATTTGTTTGTTATAATAGTCTGATTTAAAAATAAATACGGGGAATCAATATTGTATTGAATTACAATTTTTAAATGCAAAAACAATACATTAATTACACTGTTCTTTTAAAAACATTTTTTTTAATGTGACAGCTCCACATTTTGGTTAACTTTCTCATACTTTAGTGTAATTAATCACAAAAATAGATGCCAGTTGATAGAATTTTTAGCATTATTATAAAAGTTAACCATTTGAAAGGCTGAAGACACGAATACATATATTACATTTTTAATCTTATAGTTAACATTACATGTTTTTTTATAAATTTTCCATTATAAAAATTAATTAACTATGAAATGTTATCCATTTGAAAAAACTGTTTAATATTTAAAATGTTTATTTTTATTTTGTTTGCAGCGATTTCTCTTATATATGACTATTTTGTATAAACTGTAAATTTGTGTTTATCTTATAAATCAAGTTTATGTATATTTGTATTTTATATTCCGCTTATTTCATAGAAACATATTTCAAAGAATATTTTCAATTTTCAATTTTTCGTGTTATTTTAACTTTACATATTTCCTGTACTTTTTGTGAGATTTTTATATAGTATCATGTTTATAAATTGTTGTTATATAAGCTTTCACTTGGCACTACTTAAAAATGTTTATTGTAAAATTGTATTTTATGTGTAATACTTTTGTATACTTTTATCTTTTATATAGGTAAGAAATCTTCAAGGAGTAAGTCTGATATTTTAATATGTTATTAATAATTATATACTCAGTTTCTATATCAGATGATTGAATTTTTTTAATTTAAGTTAGTCAGAATTATATATGTTACTTTAATCTGTAATTATTAATAATTATTTTACTTTTATCTTTTAATTTATTGTTAGAATTTACTCTTAATTACTGTTTGTTAATTTTTGATGTGTTAAATTAATATATTTCATACATTTCATTTCAGGCTCAAAATCAACGCGTGAGTGTATTTTACATGACTGGCACTATTATTTTTTATATTAAAATAATCGCTCAGTTTTTTTATGGATTTAACTTCTTCTCATTTAGCTATTTGATTG
>JAYRBW010136445.1:0-15472 GCA_036023295.1 Invenusta paracnida
GGCGGACGCAAGGGGGGGGGGGCGGTGGGCATTGGGGGTGTACACCCCCCTCTCCCCCTTAGGAACCTAGGTGCCCCTTTTCAAAATATATCAACAATCAGTATAGGACTCGCGTCCGTTCACAAGCGCGTCTAATATTGTTGTGTACAGACATTGAAACCCTTTTAGCCCTATCACGCATATATATGCGTCATGCTTAACTTTCTATCATTATTAGTAAATATATTTATAGTCTATGTTATTATAAAATGTATTTTTTTGCAATTTTTAATTATGTTCCATTTATTGCTTATAAAATGTTAAAAAATAGTGCCCTTTCTATAAAAATATCTGTACTGGAAACCAGTGCCCTTTTTTCAGCACACGAAAATCCTGCGTCCGCCTCTGAGCATTGTTCAATTGTTGAAGTAATTTTTAGATTATGATAGTTTTATAAATAACTATAGAACTATAGAACTATGTTGTTTATTAAAAGTAATGTACAATTAATTTATCACAACATATTAATGTTATACTTTTTTAGCGTAGCATCAATTTTATGTATTAGTTTACCTGATAATTACAGTTTTTAACACGAATTTTTATTTTACATATACATTACATACATATATTATATGATTGAGATTTTAAACACATTTTATATAGATAGAATATATAAAACTAATATATCAGTGAAAACTATTCTTAAATTAAAATATTACAACGAATATGCAACAATAAAATAGCGCTCGTAGCTTCGTTTTTATTCTAAGATATTAGAAAGTTTGTATAACAAGTATATTATTGTTATAATTAATATTTTTATTGTTCTTTTTGAAATCATTATCCATAATATCTTTTCAAAAGTTCAATCTATAGAAATTAATCAATAAATGATATGTCAGTAAACATAATTCTATAAAGAAAAACAAATATCTATGGTTTAATCTTTAACATCATATCTTTGGAAGATCTGGATTTTTGTACTATTTTCTAGATTTTAATACTTAGCAAGTTCGATTGAGCGTTATTTCTTGTGAAATGTATATTTTAAAAGTGACTATAACTATTAATAGGACTAATAGTAAATAATAAATTGACGAGTGAACGTAAAAATATTGTTTTGTAGAATAAATAAAATGAATCAAAAATATTTATAATGATGTGCCCTCATATTGGATGTCGTTTAACGCTAAGCAATTAAGATTTTCTTTCAGCAGTAAACATTTAGTTTTTACAGTATTATTAAATATACGTTTATTAAAGGATGTTTGCATGTAAAATGGATGCTTCATTTCTGTGTTATGTTTGCGATATTTATGCGATTTTTAGATGTTGTTTTTTAATTGAAATATAAATTTACTTATATCGCGTAATATTATACTCATAGAACTATAATTTCTTTACATACTTTTTTTATAACTGCGTATATTTGTATAGTTGTCAGTTATAGTATTAAAGTATTACAGTATGACCGTATTTTTGCTTTAAAATATTTACGTTAATGCATTTCGTCTGCTTTTAGTATTTTCACTGTCTTAATTGATGAACTATTACCTTTAACTGAAATATTATCAAAATATGTAGATTTGTCATTATTCGAGACTTTGAAAAGAGTATGCTTTAAAATGTCGAATTCTCTCTTGGGTCAATTTCTTGCATAAAACAAAGAATCAATCTTGTAGGTATAGATATCTACACACATACAAAACATATATATATATATGCATTAAATATAAATTATATATATATAAATATATATGAACATAACAACAGATATTTTTCCCTTGTGAATTTCTGTGAACATGTCATGTATAAAGGACGAAAGCATCAGATGGGAATATTGCATACATGTTCGCATATGGAATTCAGTATGCACAATATATTGTATGTATATAGTATAAATGTGAAAACATGTATATGTATTCTGCTTGTTCATTATTGAAGTACAAAATAGAGAATTGAAAGAGCAAGGAGTAGAGAAAGGTAATTATTGTAGGTAGAAATTGGTGCAATGCACACTTTTTTGTTATTGTAATAAGAATTGAAAATAAATATATAGGAGGAGTTACGGGTTGCTGTAAAAATATAAAAAGAGTCTTCCAATTCTATACAATACAAGTTAAACTTGGAACGTATGCGTCAACTACCTATATTATACTAATTAGTTTTATTTACATGTTTATGTTTATTTGGAAGTGAATTAGGTATCAGAAATGTTTTTCTGACTGTCTCCTTGAAAATCCGCAAACGAGTTAAAAGATTGGATAGCTCGAATTGTTGACTGCTTGGCTTGTTTTAAAATACCTATATTGTACAACTACAGGTAAGAGTGCTTAAACTTGCTGCAGTCAACCGAATATTCTTATATGTACATTCGATAAATTCTACATTTATCTCTCTCGTATAATATGCTTCTTCTTCCCATCCCGATTTCCTATTTTTTGTAATGGAGCGCATTATTAGTAACTATAGTGACGTGATGTGATGTGGCGGAGTGTTATACAGAGGCTGTGTTTAGGTTATATGGTGAAGGTTGGAGGGTGGGAAGGGGTGGCTAAAAGGCACAGGCAGAATGCAACATGTTGAGGTGAATACATGCGGTGTACAATATAGAAGAAATGAGACATTGATTTTACTGCCTTGAGGCGTAATAGTGAACCATTTTAATATCATCAGCATTATTTTCGTATATATACGCAAAATAAATATACATACATACTACTCAAATGACTGTCATAATGTATATATATATATTATTGTTATTATCATTTCTTCATGTATGAGCCGCACAATATCAATTCTTCGCCTCATGTATCACAGTAGGAAACTGGAATATATGTTGTAGGTATCTATCTAATAAATACCATACTCCCCTTTTCTTGTGTATGAATTAAACTTTTAAGCAGACATAGACAGCGTTGTTGCATTGTCTCCATGTGATAAGCGAGTATATAGATTGCCTGTGCTACTCAGTCAACAGTGAAAAAAACTAATACATAGATATGTATATATTGTAACTACATATGTCAACCAATTTATTCTGCATTTTACAATTTACTGTATTATATGTATGTATGTGTGTATATGCAAATAATTGTATAGACATTTCTATCTATCTGTACTTAATGTAGATGTTATCGGTGTATATACCATATCGTGTATATGTAGATTGGCAAGCTTTATTTTATTGAAATGGATAAAATTGGAAGGGATGAATGTATTTGTAGTCAAGATTTCCTGCATGAAATACCCATCTTATAGAGGATAAAAATGCACACTGTATTATATATTTAATACTATATTCTACATACAGGTTACATGTATGCAAGGGTTGTACATGTATATGTGAAACAATGATAACATGCATATATTGAATAATTTTTGTCTTTTGCTTAGCTACATTCGGTATAATATGTTTACATGCATTCGAGTTTGTATACATATTTACATATATTTTTTATGTTATAATAGTAGGTTTGTCTGTGTATAGCTATATTATTATATGTGTATTTAGAGATATTTTTAGGAAGTATAAATTACAATACTACAATATATCATACAAAATATTTGGAATACATTTAGCACACAGACGTAAAAACAATTTTACATTAAAAGTAAATATATTATTGTATTTATTGTTGCACACCCAAGTGCATTTTTAATTTTAAAGTACTTTAGCAAAGAAAAGGCTGGATAGTAAATATAGAAGAAATATGAGTTACATACATCCTTAAGTACTCGTTAAATATTGTTTTTGAAATATTTTATGATTTATCATTAACTAATGAATACTGATTTTGTATCTCTTACCTTAACTAATGCATAATACTAATATGTTTCATTGTTTATATTTGCTATCAAGTATTAAGCACTTTAATAAGCTAAATGTTTTTAAAATTCTATACCGTTTTTTTAACAATTGATAATTTCCAGAAAACATGAAAGAACTGGATATTCTTTGAAATTTTGATAATGTCTCAATTTATTAATGACAATTATGCAAAAATCTTTATTTAAATTACAGTTTACCAGCAATTTATTGTTATAATCATTTCAAATTGTTTGTCTTATTGAGATATTTCAAAATTAGTCACAAAACTGACTTGATTTTTAAACGGGTACGCAATCATAATAGCAAGTTCTTCTAGCTATACAAATACTGTTTCCATAAATGTTCCCAAAATCTGGAGGCAGATAGGTTAGTTACAATAATAATTATAACTGCTCTAGGCTGTAACAGTCTGCAAAAATTAATTGCAGACATTTTGGAATTCCTCTCAACTTATATAAAGCTAAAGAATACTTGGCCGGGTTCGACTTGGTTTTGAGACAACACTTGGAAAATTCATTTAAAATGTTGTTTCTACCTATGTGCATTTAAAAATTAAGATGTTTCAGCACGTTCTCCAGCCTTGAAAAGTAGTAATATTGCTTGTTCCTTTAAAGTGACAATTTTTCAAAAGTCTATTTTTTTTAAACTGTAACTTGTGTATAGTTTAATATAAGGAAACATGGTTTTGTATATTATTTAAAAACTACATGTTTGATCCGAATGATATATTTTTTATGTTTGAAATTTTATTCGGTGTATGAGATTTACATTAAAGTATTGATTTCAGCATTTCTTTAAAATATACTTAAGTTAAAATTTCAAAGAAAGAGGCACTTTATTTTAAATATATCATTGTTTTGAATTTTTGGACTGTTCTACTCATTAATAAAAAAAATTAAAAAAATTAAAACATAAATTTAAAATACATAATGGATAGTATAGACATATACAGAATATTTTCATTATTCTGAGGATTATTTTGAGGATATATGTATAAAAATATATATAATGCAAATTATTATTGAAACATAAAGTACAATTGCAGGACTATTTTACCCTCTTGTTGTGCATTAGATTTAACGCAATGAAGAATGATTCTTTTTTATCCCCCTTTTCACAAAGGACATATTACAACTAAAAGTACATTGACATTTAATTTTAAGAAAAGCAAACAATATCCTTCCAAAATTAAACACATTTAAAAATTGCTACAGTTATTTAAGTCAAAAGTATTTTTTTATTATATCCAGTTTATTTATAATTATAATATTTATATAATTCCTTTGATTACAGTTTTGCAAATTCCCAGTAATTTAATGGTATAAATGTAAAATATTCATTAATTTTGAACTTTTATTCTGTAAATATTTTTACTAGAATTATGGCTAAATTTTCATAGTTTGGAATGAGTTCTATCTAATGAAAATCTTGTTAATTCTGTAACGCTTTCATAAAATTAATTAATTATTTTATAAATGGGCTATATGTGTATCTATTACTTGTTTTGGAAGCTGCAAATCTTTTGATAACAATTTAATGAAATGAAATGAAAGGTAATAAAATCATATATTGATTATAGTGCTGTGTAAGAATGTGCATATAAACAAATTTAAATCACCCCTACGTTTACATGTTTATACATGTTCTCGTTTAAAACTAAAAAGGGAATTGCATTTTTTCACCATTTACAATATTTTCATAACTATTTATGCAATGTAATTATGTTGAGAGTATAAGGACATAATGAAATATACTATCTCGAATTATGACATTATCTCCGCCATATTCCAAAGCAATAAGATGGATTCACTGTCTATCTATAAGAGGAATATTATTGTCTATTAAAGAAATCTGGGTTATCGTTCCTGCTCGGCTGAAACTGCGCAAACCGAAAAGGATAATCTCATCTTGATAACCAAGTCTCCTCCTCTTCTGTCTTCGTATTACTCAATTCTGCCCTCTTTTATCATCGCTTCTTCGCCGTCAGTATCATCTTCATCTTCTGCTCAGTCTTAGCCAGTTCAATACCGCATATAATAATATAAAATCTAGAGAATTTAAGTCTCAATTCCAAATATACATAATAATGCACGCATAGAGAAACCGCTGGCGTATACAATTTTAATACTCAATCTGCATTGACGGGAAGATTGCCAAAAGGTATAATTGAAGTGCAATACGGCGAAAGTCCAGTTTGTGTTTAAGACGTACCCCTTTTCATCAATAGATTTGCCTTTGTCTCTAATCAATAATAAAATTCAATGATAAAGTACAATTTTCTCTGTATAATTTATCTTGGTTATTTCATAATATTTTACCATTTATACTTGAAAAATGGTAAATTTATTAAATCTTTGCTATGTAATATTTTACAGATATATTAATCTACTATTATTTAGCCGTTTCACGTTTTGGTATAATTAGTTGAATTACTGAAAGTACTATTAAATGGTAAATCATTCTAATATATTAGTAACGTTTTCAAATTAATGGAATGATAAGGGATTTATAGATTTTCTGAAAAAATTGTACATAATATGTATTACGTTGCGGAGGAATTAATATGCTTCTTGCTTAATGAAACATAATATTGTAAGCATATTTTATGTATTTTATATTCGTCGTTTATGCAAGTACGTATTCTTGTTTGTCTTTATAGCTTATAAAGATTTTTAGAATGCAATTTTTAATTGTAGTTGTGTTCAGAAATTTAATGGTAACTTTCTTTTTATCATCAAAATATCAATATTTTATAATCAAATATAAATGTTATAAACTAATGAGGAAGTTAATTTGCATGTGAATTAATATATAAGCACTGTATTTTTTTAATTGTGGACACAACTTAAAAAATTAAATTAAGAATCTCTAAATTCCTAAGTTTTCTATACAAACAATTTTCCTCATTTACTATATATAAACAATATTGTTATCGCCTCTATAAAAAAATTAAATCTTTTAATGAAACCTTTTTAGGAGATAATTTTGAATCGATGTACCTTTATAACAAACTCTGTAATTTATAATATAATTTATTGTTAATATGTAAGGTAGGCAGGCATAGAATAGGTACATGCTATATGCCATTGTAATTTTTGACGAAAGGCTGTAATGAGTATATACCTATATATATATATTTATATCCATATAATGTTTATTTTCTGTCTGATGATTGCGTTATTATCTAACTTTTCCCTCAGTGGCGGCCTTCTTCGAAGAAACATCGCGACTTCGAGAAGAATACGCACGAGGTCTTCTGAAAACCATTGGTCTCTACGAAGCGAAGACCACTGCAATTGAGAAGGATAAGTGAGTGAATGTACATTATGTAGTTGGTACGCTGGAAATATATTCTTAAAATCGTTTTTGTTGTTTTTATCCTAATCCAATTTTTCTCTTTCGATTTTTTAACTTATTACTTATTGGTTGTATATTAGTTTTAGCATTGTTTAGCGTTGTTAAAGTTTTTCTCTTCAGTTTTTTGTCATTTTATTTGCTTTTTATTATATATTGTAAGTTTTAGTCTCTTAGTGCTTTCTGATATATTTTTTAGATAAAAAAATAGTGTAATTAGGTGACATTCTTCATCTTCTTGAATTTCTAATAATTTAAACTTTATTCGATAACTTTTTGGTATTTGTTTTTATATTTGATTTTTTTTTCAATTTTAGTTAAATGTATTAATTTATTTAGACTTAACTTTTCGACATAGCCTGCAATATTCAAGAGAATACAAAGACACATATTATAACCAGTAATCAACTTTTACTAGATGAATGATTGTTAAGAGTAGTTTTCCACATTTCAGATAATAATATTATAAGTTTATTATTAATTCGGTGCGGTTTAGTATTATTAATCTTTTGTTTGACCCACTGCACGCGTTCGGTGTTGATGTAGAACTTCACACGTTTTATAATAAACACACGCGTTTAACCAATTAAATGCACATTTAAAACTGTAAATATTTTCAATAGAATATCATGAAGACTATTTTAGTTTTGAAAAGTTACCATACTTATTTACGGTGATATACTTTCTCGGTTATTTACATTATTATACTTTGATTAGTAATTTTTGGTCAATTTTTTTAGTCACTCAAATTATTCTATACCTAGCTATATATTTTACATTATAAATAAGAATTCCATAAACAACATACTAGATAGAATTGTATGTATATTATTTAAAATAAGTATGTACATATGTGCGAAATTATATAATGTACACCTAATTTTATACTATTCTAAAAAAATCGAAAAAGAAAACTTTCATAAATAAATCTTGAATCGATACTAAGTATATATTATATATATATATTACGGGAGTTATTTTTATACTTACAACATCTATGTTACAATAAAATATACATGAAACTTTGACTTAAAAATTTGTCATCTTGCTCGAATATTGGGATAATAAAATATGAAGCATGCATGAAAAGTGGGAATGGGAAAGGGTTAACCTTGTAAAATCATAAAATATGTGAGTGTAAAGTCTTAGTGTTCCCTTTGTGTTCTTGTCCACTTGGGGGTAGAGGCATTAATAATGCACTAGTTAGCATGTTGGTATGAAGGCTGTGTTATTACAAATTTTTAAACATTCTTTAATAAGGAGGGAAAAAGTATGGGAGGGGTGGGGAAGAGTGGAGATAGCGAAGGTTGATATTCTCACATGTTTCTTATTTTCAATAAAATATAGCATATAGCAAAAACACACTATCTATATGATTATATCATACATCATAATTGACAAAAGTACAATAGCATCTGTAGAAATGAGTTACTTCAGACTGATTTATTGTTTTACTTGTATACGGTGAGATATTAACATGCACATATTAGTAGTATATATATTTATATATATATATAATTAATTCTGCCAACCTATACGCATTTGAATGTAAATAATAAAATATGTTTAATATTACGAAATAAATGTACTTTTATTTAAAATTGAGGGTCATAAATAATATCTGAAGAATCGTTTAATTGAAAAAGTTCAAATTTTTAAAGACAACTATATTTTTTTTAATAATTTTCTAAGTAAGTCGAGACAATAATGCTAGTATTATAAGAACATCTTTAAAACTGTTGTATTAAATTTACGTAAAATAAAATTTAAGAGTACGAATCAGTTGCAAATGACAGCCTAATTGTGTACTACTTTTTACATTTATAAATAATTCACATAATTGATATAAAGTGTTATTTAAATATATTAAAATGTTTTTTCACATAATATGAAACAACATAATAATGGTGCATAAGTGCAAAATCGGAGGATTTTAAATGAAGCATATATTTTATAATTATCGGGAGTTTACAGGAAAGAAAACACTTGTTAAAAATCTGGCTACATATCCACACACTTACATACCTACATGTATATACTGTTAATGTGAATATACGTATATTTAAAAAGGAAGCAATATTGTAATTTTCCAATCTGGAAGAGCATGTGAAGCTAATTAGGCAAATAAAATGTACTTGAAATTTATCTAAAATACCTAATAAAATAATTGAATTTTAATTAATAAGAAATTTAAAAACTAGATACTTTACTTATTAGACCGATAGATATGTGTTATGTAATTAAAAAAATTATATATACGTTTCAAAAATTTGTTGACACAAGGAATTTGATAAATTAGTTTCGTAAAAGGTCCTAAGATAATTAAAAAAATTAAATTTCTCTTCAATAGTGTTTTAACTTTAAGATCATATCATTTTGCCACACTGAATGCACTGATATAATCTAATTATTATTAAAGAGATAGAAGTAGACTACAATAGATTTTTTTCGGAAGTAAAACATATTTATGGAAATTAATTTTAGAAAATGTGATTATTAAAATTTGCTGAGATATAATATGTACATATTATCCAGAGGCTTTTACAGCCTACCTTAGCTAGAATTGACTACATTATTGTAAATAAATACAAATTACACTATTCATATATTGTTTTCTCCTATTGAATCTTAATGAAAATCATTTATAAAGCACTTCTTTAAAAGGCAAGAAAATTTTACGCAAAAACATTGTTGTTGGTATAAAATGTCGAGTTATAAATAATAATTTAACTTGACCAGTGACGTTTCATTTAACACTATATATATATGTATATGTATATATTAAATAGATATGGGCACGTTATGCTTCGTTTATCCATTTAATAGTTTTAAGATAGAAATGCAGGGTTGCCACTCGTCCCAATTGTCCCGATTTTGTCCCGATTTGAGGCTTCTAGGACAAAATTTAAAAAAATGTTAAAATGTAATAAAACATGCTACCCTGAAGGGGTCAGGGTGGTATCTTTAAAAAATATGTTATGTATATGTTTAATTAATACTTTTAGAAAAATAACATCAACAAATTTTTCGCGCTTCACTCGATTTACACTCCGCTCGCTCGTGATGGGTTCGGGGGTTTATTGAATTGTTCCGGAATATGCATCCCGATTTCAAATTTTAAGATAATGACAACCCTGGAAACGTTACTCACTAATTTACCATTTTCTTCGGACAATTTCCTTTAATATACGATAGCTATGTATTAAGATGCTTGTTATTCGTTCAATTCAAAAACGGAGAGAGCTAACATACTGAATTAGTTCAATTCAATGATAAAATCATACTTTTTATGCTTATTTAATAAGGTTATGATTTCAGACTCGAGTTAGTTAAAACCTTTATGGATATTTATGAATAAGGTTATGGTCATTAATTAGTCAAGTCAGTTAAAAACGTAAACTTCCTTTTTAACTTGAAATGCTATCTTTGCAACTATATAAATACGGAGATTTTAATTCCATACTTGTTTTATAGTCCCATGTTTCAATCTTAATCTATCTCAGTTCAAGTTTAAATGACATGAGCTAACTTTTTCATACCCCTTTCCCGATTTTCTTGTAGTTGTACAATAAAAACTTTCCATGACTGATGGATGAATCGACGATTCATTTGATGATATTCACTGAATTTTACACTACGTAATCCTCTTGCATGTTAGAGCGTCCCTTTGTGCACACCCTCAAAGGGGAAAAACAAACGCCTTAAGAACAAAACCTACAGCGTCGCACAATTGCATTATTCTTTCATTTAACCTCCGAACTGTACTGTTGTGCTGTTGAGCAGCTTTGCGACTTCAAGGACTAATGTTTCCTTTACGCTATACAGTTTCTTCACACGCTTTTTAATGCGGCGTGTCCTCTATACACAGCCAGACACAATCATTTTCACCCCTCTTTTGTTTCGATAGAACCCCCTGGTACCTTCTACAATACGTCCTCGAAAGAAAAGCTTCAGGGAGGATGGATGCATCGTTGAGATATGGGAAGAAGCTTTTGATGTGTTCTATTCATCAGCTTAACAGAATAGGGGCCTCCTATCCCATCACATCCCATTCAAGGCACTCTATAGTTTTCCAACTTGTTTTTTGCTTTCGTCTTTTCCCTTTCCGTCTTTTTCAAATTCTTTAGGTATTACTTAGGTACATACTTGCAAGTAACTGTAAGAATATAAACAGAGATACTTTATTGCATTAGTGAGTATAATATATTTATGTAGCTAGGTGTACAAATCTTCCCTTTGTTGAAGTTGTCAAGATAGTTGTCTCATTTTAATTATGTAAATTACGATATTAAATGCATTTTGACTGAATTTGTGTCCTTATCTAAGGCTCCCTCCATTTATTGAATTGTTGAGCGTCATCAAAATGGGTAAATCAACAGCCGTATATACCGGGGACTGCATATATCCTAGGTATATGCATCATTAAATATAATATAATATACATGTATATTAATATTAGAAAAAGAGATGCAACAGTAACCTTATTGAAGGTTGATCGATATAGAAATATTTATTGATAAACGCTTTTGATATAGAAGTGTATGTAGCCTATTATGGGATGTGTTACGCCTCATATCCTTGACTGTTACGTTAACATAACATCTTTTTGTGAATTGTTATCTAAATTTTGACAATAATATATTTTTGTTCACGTGAAGTGCTATGATTATACACATTTTTATCTACACGCATGTGTGAGCATGTATACGTCCTATATATATGTGTTGTATCTAAAATTAAGAAAAGAGTCAGAAAGAAGCATTACAATAGTAGAATTAGAGTATTATTTTAATATATATTAAGATGCTAAAATAGGTACATATTCAATAATTATTTCTTCTAATTTTTCTATAGGCTTGGCTATATGAAAATTTAGATATAATTATAATACGTTTAATGCACATACAAAATATGATGCATTTAAAAAAATCGACCACAAATTTTCCTTTTTTTAAAGGGAATGTATATAGTGTATATATTATATATAAATTCTTTTTAAAACAAAAATGATAAATTACTATCTTATTAAATAATATCTATATGAGAAAAGAATTATATCTAAATTAGTTCAGAGTGAAAGCTTAATATTTCGGATTAGCATATATTCAATGATATTGAACAATTTAAAAGTATAAAAACATAATTGTCATTTTTACGAGATAATCAGAAAAGGATATTTACCTTTAGATGGATAATTATGACAAAAGTATGACATGTATACATAATAAATAGTTCTATTAAATAGAATAGTTTTATATATAATATTTTTATATGACGTAACGTTGCCTGGTATTTATTTACTATATTTTAAGTTATTTTAATGTAAAATTCGCACTTTATTTGAAAATGAAGCTCTATATGTATATGTAATTTTAATAAATCAGAATACTTTTATTTATTTATCATAATAAATATGCATACAATAGGGGACTACTCGTATGCTTACCTTATTGGCAGGCAAACAACTTATTTTGTACTTCTTTATTTAGAGGCACTGGTGTCACAAAAAATTCTGCATTCCTGGCATGGAGTTCAATTCTTGGAGCCTTCAGAGTTGAATCTGAGGTAAGTTTTTAAACTTCATTAAGCTCACACGTTATATTCTATCTCGAGTCAAACTATATTAACCTTTTCGATAAATATAACAGTGCATAATTCGTGACATAATCTTTGTTTAATCATTTTTAATAGTAATATTAAATTTATTATTTAAATAGTTCACTTGATCATTTGCACTTACTTAATGTGTAATAATGTTGTCACTAGTCCTAGTGAGTATTAGCTGTTCACTTTACGAATATATTGGTGGATAAGGATCATCATCAGTAGCCATTATTATGCAAATTATACTCTAATTTTGGATCGTATTCAGTTTAACTTAACAAAACGTACTTAAAATTGTCATCTCAAATATATTAATTAGCCTGTATATGTAAAAACAAGACATGATAATTAAATCATGCTTAACATTGTAGGTAATCTCGCATTCACTCAATTGACTTATTTATTTCAATGTATAATTAATAATATTCGAAATGTATTGCAAATACCTATAAATTTCACCTGTCTCAATACGCAGGTGTATTATTGCAACTTTTGTAATTTAAATACTGGTCGATAATTTTGCACATAATGTACAAATGCCTACATAATGCCATTGGCCCGATTGCACCAATGTGTAGTAACTTACTATATTATCGCAGTTGCGTCAAAACAATGGGTTGCACAAGTCTTGAATTAGCTACTTTATAACCTTGACCTAGATTACTGACTAAACCAGTAAAATTTTTGGGTAAATGCAGGGGGTGTCTTAGATGTTGTTCACGCCATTTATTTATCCACTTCGTTCCGTTCACAAGAGGCACAAAGACGGCTGTTGTCCCATATCCGAGCGTCATGTGTTGATCCAGGCCAACGGCAGACTATGTTCGTAATCTTTAGGCGAGAATCACAGACCATTTGAACATTCAGCGACATGTAGCCCTTCCGATTTCGATAAATTTCTGCATTCATGATAGAGGGCTGTGTGGTCGGAATATGTGTTCCGTCGACGGCTCCCACGACACCTGGAAACTGTGCGATTTGGTAGAATCCCTCCTTTTCTGCTAATATGTTGTCATGTGTTTTGGGAAACCTAATATATTGGTGTTTTAAACCCACAATTGTCTCGGACACTTTTGAAACAATTCGGCTAACACTTGATTTATGTACACCGAATAAATCTCCAATTGTATTTTGAAAGGTGCCTGTGGCATAAAACCGTACAGCGATTAAAAGTTGCAGTTCTGGAGAAATGGCACTGTTGCGACCACTATTTTGTAGTTGATCTCTAATTTCGGCAATAATAAATAAAAAAGTGTTTCAAAAATCGAAATCTGTCAAAAATGTCCTCTTCCCTATATATGTCAAATGGGTTTTGATGATTGCATATTATTCTCTGGGGAGCGGGATTTTCATTTATTTCAACAATTTTGTCTATTTCCTTAATATAAGCCTCCATTTTTGTTTTAATTTTAAGCATGTATTACTTTATGATAGACCACAGCTCGTAATAAATGTTAGCTGTAGAGATTCCGATAGCATAGTACATATACTTACTACAACATGAATTTCTGTTAGATTGGTGCAACAGGAAAAAAATTGCATTACTACATAACCTTGAGTTTCTGGTTGACCAATCAGAAACCAGCTAGCCAAAAAACGTCAGTGGTTCCTATTAATAGATTCAATCCACGTGCTGGACCAATAAGTTCAATCAGGGCCTCGATTTTGATTACATTGGTTGGACCAAAATAGCTGTCTTTTTCTGTTATTGTATAAGTTAACACTTTACAGGCCATTTTTAAGTTTCAGTTACCTTTTTATAAGCATGGCTAAATTGTCAAATGCAGAAAGACAACATCATTATTGTGAAATTCCATACCAAGTTATCAAGAAAAATAGAAGAAAAAACATAGGAAGTACTGAGAGCATGTATCATAAGGACAGGATGTTATAAAAAAAATCTGAAGTTAAGAAATATCTTTTGATGTACAATTTAGTGAAAAGAATATTTTGTAAATAATAGATTTACATTTAAACTGGAGTACTTTAGTCATAATCAACAACAAAAACTGATAAAACAGGTATATAAACAGTATATTTGAAATTGCTTTAGCAGTAAAAAAATCAATTTAACAAATAATGGTTCTAAATATTGATCAAAATTGAAGAAATGGTGAGAAAAATAATTGATTAAAAAATGTGTATAAATAATAATAATAATATATTTATATAACACTAAAATATTGTACACAATGTCTTCAGCACTTAGCAGTATACATGCATATAATACATATATATGTAGATAATGCAGGGGCTACGACAGGTAGGTAGCATATTACATGCTGATTGCAAAAAGGTATATTTTTAGTTTAGATTTATAAACATTAACGTCCTGGATTAATCTAATTCCTGGAGATAGATCGTTCCATAGAGATGGCACAGTAACCAAGAAAGCGTGGTCGCCAGTCCTCCATTGGTTGGAATGTTTTTTGACAAGGGTAATTTCACAAGATTGCTTTGTTCTGCGACCAGTTGTCTTGATAGTGACCAACTCCTGTAGGTAAGGTGGAGCAGTTTTGTAAATCGCTTTGTGGGCGAACATCAGCAGTTTGAAAAGAATTCGTTTTCGTCATTGGGAAGCCAGTGGAGTTTGTTGAGCAGATGACGGGATGGAGTTAACGGTGTCTTAGCGTTTCGCATAATTGTGTTTCGCATAATTGCATTTCGCATAATTGCTTTTCGCATAATTGCAAATGCTTG
>JAYRBW010136456.1:0-15471 GCA_036023295.1 Invenusta paracnida
AGGAGAGGAGAGGAGAGGAGAGGAGAGGAGAGGAGAGGAGAGGAGAGGAGAGGAGAGGAGAGGAAACAAGTTTTATATATAGAAATAATGAATCTTGTTTAATTGTATAAAAACCATTATATTATAAGTATTACAATAGTTGTCCGAATTATAAAAACTTGTAGGTACAAAAGATTGATTAATATTTATATATTATTTATTTACAACTAAATAATATTTCGTATAAATACAATAATATATACGTATATAATATATATAACACCATAAAATTAAGTTCACTTATCACTTATAACTTTCATAATTCTTATTATTCTTCAAAGAAGCCGAACATGAATGCATGTAATCATTATTTATTTCACACAGTATAAATTCTTGAACTATACACTTAACATACACGTACCAAAATGTGGCAAACAATGATGTTGTTACGTCTATAAGTCAATAGCAGCTGTGAATAGCCTTAACAATAGATCCATTAGGACTCGGATAGTTTTCCAATTGAAGAGATCTTCAAAGGCCCCGCGAGCCCCATTATAACTTTAATGTTACACGCACAATAAACGAGTTGACCAGAGGCAGGACTGTTCCCTTAAACAATAATCACCTTACAAAGAGTGTAAACATGAAACTTTACGTGTTAAGTGTTAGTTAAGTAATTGAGTATATTTTCCATTTAAAAAAATTCTCTCTTAAAAGTAAACTTCTAAGTATAAGTCTATTATTGGCTTATTGTAAGCTGGGAATATTTAGTGGAATCATAACTTCAGAAAATTGGCAATTTTAATTACAGATATTAACTTGGAAGTCAAATTAATACGACGATGAACCTATATACCTATTGTTGACTAAATTTCTCCTTCAAAACTTCGATAAAAACAGGCAGCAGGAATTTGATAAGGCCAACAATTTGCCTTGCCATGGAGTAAATGATGGACATCGCTTTCTCTCGATATTGCTCGCTGTTGTGAGGCATTCTCGTTGTGGAACTGAGAGATACTCACGGATGAATGACTTATTCCCAGCTGAATATGGCGATTATTTTGGCTGTGAGTATGCCCCTGCACTCACTATAAAGGCAATAACCTTAAGAGTCTTGCAATAGCAGAGAGAATTGGACAAATAAGGGAGATGCAAAGATTTTAATATAACTCTATACAATTTTATAGTGTGAATTCTATCCGGAAATATTATGAAATTTATTACTCTAAATCGCAGGAAAGGGCTGGCGCGAAATATATTCTCTGGGCCAGATTCATTTTCATCGTGCGCCGGCCCGTCTTTCTATAAACTCTCAAAATCAATCTCTCTCTGATAATGGCATCAAAGCATGGGAATCAACAGGGCGGAAAATCATAGCACGACCCCTGACTGCGCTGATAATGGCAAATCTGCGAGATTCTTTCTGCCAGGCAGTTACCTATTATTATTATTGTTATTATTATTACTACTACTTCTCTGCCAGGAGAGGATCAACAAGGCAGTATATTATAGAATATATACAGGGGACACAACACAAGTGTCATTGCGAAGAATGCAGCGGAACAGTATAGACGCTGTTTCTTTAATTAATTCGAATTTCAGGGCCACGTGTTAGGCAACTTTTTGAGAGTGGAGATGATGCGGCCATATTATATAGAATTTAGATTGTTCATTTTCTTGAAGGATAGTAAAGCAGCAGGAGCTGTATAACAAGGGCACTGCTGGGGTTTTCTGCGGATGATTCTGTGTATATGTAGAGAACAATTGTTTCGCAGAACAGCTATCGGGTTGTACCGCGCGCAGGTGCTTTACTGGGAACCTGTGCTTGACGTCAGCGAAGCAAACTGGAGATGCTCGCTCTTATAGTCAATTGCCCTGGGGAATGTGCAGGAGCCGAGCGCGCAAAATATCTCAAATATATATTGTCAAGTATTTAATTTGAAAACTTGTTTCGCTCCATAATTGTTTGCTGTATATATATAGCAAGAATTCATTCGAACAAAATAGTGTTTTTCATATTCTTGCAATAATACTTTTTTATTCTGTATATATATGTTTGTAGATATAAAACCAATGATAGTTCTTTTTGAGAATATTTTAGAGGCAAGGTTATAGAAAATACAGTGATTTCAATGAAACAGATATCTCAGTTATATTAAAAGCTGTGCAAGATTAAAACACTATCAATTATACAAATCAATGTTATTAAATTATTTGCACAATATATATATACTTGAGATTTAAAAAATCCACAGCGCTGTATATTTGTTTTCCTTCCAAAAGATCAATAATTAAACAATAAATGAATTGTAAATAGTCCGAAACAGGAGACGCATATTGATAAATTCGACTTGGTACGAAGCGCGAATATTGTAGTCGAAATTTCGGTTTCTTTTTTTAATTAGTTGGCTTAAAATAACAGCGATATAAAAAGTAGTAAGTTCAGTTCAATTTACGGACCTCCAAGGAAGTTAGAATATATGTAATAACTATAATGTTTACGTTTATGATCTTTATAAAACCTTCTATTTGATTATGTGGTTGTGTTTAGACTAAAATAACCTGCAGTAACGTATACAATTATAAAGTAATAAAAACCGTATTTAAATTGAGAAAATATCAGAAATGTACGCATCAGCTGATTTATAAATGATTTATCAGCTGATTTATTTTGCTAACAAAGTCTGATTGATTTATAATTTTAATGCAATTAATTGATTTTGTTGGTATTATTAGTCCGGGAGCCCAGAGGCTCCAGCCTAATGGAACGAGGTTCCAACAATCAACCCCCTGGATGTTTAGTATATACTAACATCCCACATCATGAAACTGAATGTCTGCCGTTGCATAGCCAGTTCTTTAGTACCACCTGACATTTTTTATAATTTTCCATATTAAAGAATATGGGAGAGAATTCATGATTTAGATCCAACTTTCACATGAAAATGCACATTTTCATGGAAATAATTGTTTTAACATTTATTAAGAATACAATGATGTATATTATTTTGTTCGTTTAAGTGTTTGCTAGAAACAAATTTTGATGGATAAATTGTACAATTTATTTTCTAGAAACATTTGAATATTAGTTTTTAAGTCTATTTTAGGAATATTTAGAAATATCTCTCCTATATATGGAAAATTAGAAAAAGTGTCTGGTGGTACTAAATAACTGACTATGCAACGGCAGACATTCAGCTTCTAATTGCATTCAAACTGTTGATTAAGGTCTCAATGGAATAAATAATGATAATTTATTATTTATTAAACTGTATGTCAAAGTTTGTATATTATGTATATAAAATCTTTGCTACTTCGCAAAATTAGAAAAATTACTTTTTTCATATCGCTAATACTCGTAATTAGATTATTTGTGTGTTTATTTAAAAGCCTTAAATTAAAGGTTACCTGTAAAACTACCATTTTTATTTGTTATAATTAACACGTTTATTTCTACTAGTTATGATGTTTTATTTAATAAATATTCTTTTAAATAGCTAATAAAATTCTATCTGATCAACTAAACTTAAAAGAGAATTCAAATTTATTACTAAAAACCGTTTATTGGAAATAAATATGTCATTTTACATTTTGATTCTTAATTTATTACAGATTCTTGTGTCATATTTTTATACACATTTTTTTACACACCTTATTAATTTGTAAACGACTGTTATATAATATTATTCTAGCACCATAATATGTATATTGATTACTTGTAATTCTATTAAAATAGAAACAGCCAGAATCTTTGACAAAAATAATTTGATATCTAATTATTTTAATGAAAGGTTAAATTTAATAATAATCAATCAGATAAATATATACTCATTTGCGAAATGAATTCATTATATATATTATATTTAATATGATTTCATAGAGTATCTTATTGATTATTTAATATTTGTTATTTTGTATTTATCCAATAGATTATTATATAATTATTATATTTTAAACAACAAATAATTTTAATAATCTTTAAAGCAAAATACGCTGTTATTTAAAACTAACTAATACCTACACATGGCTATTGTCATAAGTTATGATTAAACACAGAGTTTAATCAAAATATATTTGTATTTCTGCTGGGATTCGAAATCTTTAATATCCATTTTTAAGTAACAGTCAATCATTTTGCTTGTAACAGCAAAGTATAAAGTAACATAGTATTTAGACATATTACAATGGCAACCGATTAAAATAATAAAATAATTTAGATTTTACAGAAATACGGCTTAAAATTATTATGCGCATTCATTTTATTCTGCACGATTTATTACAATTTTTTTTTTAATAATTTATTTATGATTTATTTTATATAATATTATGTTATTATTAGTTTTTATATATTTTTAATTGTTACATTATTGTTACATTATTCCTACATTATTCCGAGTTTAGCAAATGAATGCTGGTTGCTAATTAATTATAACCAAAGCCGCAAACAGACTGAATGGCTTAAACATTCAGCATAACATGTAATCCAGTGCTGCATCAGATTCCTGCCCATTTCTTCTCTAATAATAACATTTTCTAATCAGAATTATTGATTACTTGGGGCAAGAAATGCTCAGTCCATATTCTACTTCCTTCCATGAAATCAATATCAGTTAAACACCTTTTCAGCATTTTCGAGTCGAAAGAATTCTTTCTTTTTTAATATAGCGCCCCAGATGGAAACAATGTCAGCAGCGCTTTTTGTGCAAGAAATGCAATTTTGTGCAATTCAGATCCCCTTCTCTCCTATAAGTAGTAAGGTATAAGTAGTATATATTTCTACAAGAAAAACTTAAAATTAATAAAAAGACTTCAAAGTTTTTGAGGGATCTGGCGGTGAGTATAATGTAATAAGCATAAGGAGTAAAATTACAATCACTACAAAAGGTTTCTGATATTTAAATAGTTACCGTAATTTTAATTCGCAAGACTGTTCACAATATTTCAACTTTTAAGGCATTAATCGTAAATTCAGGTACATCTTGTATAATATAATACAATAATTAGATTTAGTTCAGACTGAGCAGGCTGAGATTTAAATTTTTACAAATTTAAAGTAGACTGAATTAATAAATTACACCTAAAAAACGTTCTGTATATTAGTTATAAGCTTGTCTAAACAAATCTAGGCCATTATTAACCATGGCAATCAAATATGAATTTTAGGCCGCAGAGTGGGACGCCATGGCACCCAAATGCAGCGTTTAATGTGACCCCTGTGATACGGTATCCGAGCGTTCAAATACGGATATATTTCAATAAATGCATATCTCCTAGTTTTATGTTTTTTTATTTAATGCATTATAGATATTGTTGTCTCTGTATGCTTAGGGTAAAACCTACATTTACAGAGTACCTACAACATGTAACTATGTACAAATACTTATATGGGTGGTTGATAAAGTTTATATCATTCAATTATGTTGTGTTTAATATATTATATATTATGTAGATAGTTAATGTTTACATAAGCGCACATAAAATAAAATATGTTTCATTTTAAAATATGAATCAAATAATAGCATTTCATTGTATCATTGTTAAGGTTGAGCATAGTATACCTGCTTTGTATCTCTTAAATGAGTTATACGTGCATAAAAAGTTAACGCTTTTAAGTAAAATATGTTTCCGTAGTAAGAAAATATTCTTAATAGCCTCAAAAAGTAATATATTACCTATTTAAAATATAACAATTTCTAACATTATTTTAGACTAAAATTACTTCCTAAATGATGTATTACATTATCCTAATGAACTAAAAATGCCCATAAAATATCTGAAATGAACTTATTGAAATAATTGATGAAAAACCTACTGTTTCCCGTATTTGGTATACAAATAATTAGTCATAAAAAATAGATAATACGATGTGATACGAGTATAAACAGTATATTTTATCCTATTATCATTTAATGGAGGATACAATAAGCCTCACAGGAATAAATTATTAGGCGTAGCAAAGAATTATGTATGTATTTATGTACACAATTGATATGTTTTACAAAGTTAGGTTTTATACAACATTTGGGCTGGATAATAAATATAGAAACTTAGAAAAGTTCCGTAAAGCGGAAGATAAATGTTACAGTATATAATCATAAATGTAAACATTATATATATAAATCCTGATCAATAATATTTTAATTATTTTAGAAAATGGAATGTTTTGGGTCTGTACAAATTACTCGGGGAGCATCTGTGAATGCATTTAATTGCATAAAAATGGAAAGAACACTATATTTTACTCCCCTGCCATTAAAATAATGTGCCAAAGTATTGACCGCATAATATGTAGACTGCCAAGACATTTCAGTATAAATTGTAATAACTGTATAACATTATAGACGTATGTACTTTGTTGTTGATGTTAAACTGTTTAACATCAACAATTTAAATTTGGATGGAACTCGAGTACTTCTTACAATTATTACTTACTCCTTCGGTAAACAATTGTCTCTTGAAGATCAACTGTATTGTTTAACAGATCTTTTCCTTACTATTGAATGACGTAATCCATGGTACTGGTGACTACAAATTGGGAATGTACAACCCTCAAGCTTTTGCCTACCACTCTTACCCTCCCTCCCCAGGTGCGAGTTATATTGTTTATATCGCATGCTACTCACTACTTATCATATAACTATTTTCAACCAACTATTCCTAGGTATGCATAGGCTTAACCCAGACACCTATTACTATGTAGGCCACCACTCTTTTGTAAGTCATCATAAATAATCGGTATATCAACATCTCCGTGAAGGTTAACGTTGAACTAGCATTATTCATAATATTTAGGGGCATCTTCATTCTCATATCATATGTTGTTGTTAAATCTTATTTCTTTGTTTGTATCGCTATACAATATATGTCCCAAAAGTTACAACGACTTTTTAACAATTATTCTAATCATATTCTAATTAAATGTCCCTATTTTGCTGACCTCACAGAAGTCAAACCACTTGACTCATGACCTTGAAATGTTCACAGAATCAGAGCTATTATGATAGGTCATCTAAATCCTGAAAGGTTACGCAATCGGGGTTACAGTTCTTTAACTACACGCAAGGTTACATTGGCAACAGATAAAACATGTCAAATAAAGTTGGGACAAATTTTGTTTAAATGGCTGTTACTAAGCAACCAATTCACAGATTTGACTCATATTTTGACACGAGGCGCGCCTCACTACGGCGGTCCTGCATAGTCGTGGCCATTTTTAGATTGGAGCAGGTATTCGGGCGTAATTCTAAGCTTGCAATAAGCCAACCAACTCTGGTTTTTTCGGCCTTTTCGAAATTACGCCTGAAAAACGTGCCTCAATCAACAAACGCCCAGTGAGGACCATGCAGGACCGCCGTAATGAGGCGCGCATCGTGTCAAAATATGGTCCAAATCGATCCATTGGTTGCCTAGCAACAGCCATTTAAACAAAATTAGTCCCAGCTTTATTTGACAGGTTTTGTCTGTCGCCAATGTAACCTTGCGTGTAGTTAAAGAACTCTTACGCCGATAACGTTACCTTTCGGAATTTAGATAGCCAATCATATGACCTAGATTCTGTGACATTTCAAGATCATGAGTCACGTGGTTTGAAAGTGTATATGTAGCTGTATTTATGATAAAATCTCATTATGATTTATAATAATTTTCTATTCATTCAAAAGGACCAGCCAAACGCGTTTCGTCATGTTTCGATTATTTAAAATACGAAAAAAGCTTTCTGGAATATGTATGTCTTAGTGTTTTTATTTGTTGTAAAATTATTCACTGACAAACTGTGTTTTTTTATAATAATGCGATACAATAAGGCGATGAGACTTTGCAACAAATTATATCAAAACAAGGACGACAGCGTGGGCAAAAAGCATAGAAACGAGTTTCTTAAAAAGAAATAGTTAAAATAATATTGATGATATGCACAGCCATAGAAGAAATTGATATAAAAAGGGCGCCAAAAATTAACTGTTACGTTAATATCAATCAATAATGTTGACAAAAATAAGAAGAAACACTTTTCATCGAAATTGACCCCTTTTAAAAAAAGTGTCTATAAACTTTTTAAAAGTTCATCTTATGTGCATTTTGTTCATTAGTGCTTGGCGATTATACTAATACTAAAAAATAAGATGTTTAATGCATTTTAGCAAGATTTATTAATTGTCAAATATAGGCCTATTCTCCTTAGCATTAATGCCTAGAGCTGCTAGCATCTCTCAAGCTAATTGCTGACACTCTTGTTCTTGGCTTGGCCTATTCTCCTTAGAATTTTTGAATAGAGCTGCTAGCATCTCTCAAGCTAATCACTGACGCTCTTGTTCTTGGCTTGACCGATTCTCCTTAGCATTAATGACTAGAGTTGCTGTTTTTGTTTTGGTTCAGACTCGTTTCTTTCGGAACCATTTCTAGAAATATCCAAGTCAATCACGGTGATTGGTTTCCGGCGTAAGTCTACGAGTTTAGTGATGTTGTGCGACATCCGCTGTTCCAGTGTCCCAGGGCACTCCTTCACCAGATGTTCCGTATTCTCTTCACTTTCTCCGCATATTCTACATTCACCATTCTTTGTTTTTCCGATTCTCTTACTGTATCCTTTAAGTTCTAAGGAGTGGCTCATTCTAAATTTTCTGAAGCTTCTGTTGATTTCAGGTTCTTCTTTTATGTCTTCCGGTTTTTCTGTTCCTCCTTCTTCGTATGTTTCTTTACTTCTTTCATGCTTGAATATTCTCTTCTTTTGTTTGTTCTTGATTCTTGCTATTGCCACGTCGTACAGCCATCCCTGTCCACCTTGTGTCTCCTTCGATCCTAGGCTGGCTGCTTCGTCAGCTTCCTCATTACCCTGTATTAGTGACTGGGGATCCAGGTCTACGTTATGGTTTTTCTATTAGGTCGTTGAGTTGTTAGTATATTTTATGTAGGAGGTTGTTTTTGTTATTGTAGTTGAACTTGTTAATGCTATCGATTTATTGATTTACTGTCGCAAATGATTCTAGCTTTGTTTCAGATGCCTGGGTTAGTCTTGAGCTGCTGTGTTAACAGCTGTTAACTGTTGAGCTTAACCCTAATCCTAAAAAAAGCAGCAATAATCAAAAAGTACACTGAGATGTTGACGAATCAAATATTGATGTATGAAAATTAATAAGTAAATCAGGATGAAAGTCAGTTAAAAATATAATTCAATTGTCAATGCTATAAAATTTAATTTCCTTGAAATCTGATATTTCCTTCCACTGAAATAACTTATCCTGCGCCACTATCACTCTCAATGTAGAGTTTGTGCGATACACTGCCAATCCCTATATTTAATATAGAAGACCATTAGTTGGAAATGCAACAGCATGATGTTCCGTTTGTGATCAGAATATTGAATAATTGATAAATCCCACAAGTTTAATATATTTGCATCACAATCTGGGTTTCAAATAGAATAAATATGTAAAGACATGCATGTACATTAATTAGTACGGTAGCCATACTTTTGAAAATTTTGAAAATTTAAACACAAAAGTAATTCTTGTGTTGCGTAATAAGTTTCAAAATAAGATATTGACATATGTTACTATTTTTCCATATAAAGAATTTTTTAATAGATTTAAAGTCAAAATTATGGTAGGAAACTTAATTTAAATGCACGAGGAAACTATAGAATATCTGGTTTATGTCCCTAAATGTGTTTCAAAGTGTATAAAATACTTGGAGAATTCAAATGATGTACAATGACTATATGTATATTAAACACAAATTAATAATTTTATGAAAAAGTATAAATTTTCACGAAAATAAGGGCTGCCGTATTCTTTTATCCGAGAAAATAAGGAAATGTTAATATCTCGTTTTGTGATTGGTTGTGCAAGACAAGCATTACATATTTTGCAATCATAGCTTAGTATAGTAATTCATTGAGCACAATTGAAACCATTTGTGCCCAAATTTTGATGATTTTCAGAAGTAGCTCCTGTACTTAGCAGCTGCTAACTAATTATAATGAGATAACTTCTTTGCTCATTCGCAATGTTTAAGCGGGAAAACCGATTTATAGGTATATATACATATATACATATTATGTACATACTTAAATGTAATATGTTAAGTTGTAAATCTGGGACTGCAGAGCTCCAAAAAACACATGTCCTCAGTCTAAGTGTAAGAGACACAAAAAGCTTCTGCCAGATTCAGTTCGGCGATTATAGCCAAAGAAATTGCCAAGAGCACGATCGAGTGCTTCCTGTTTTCGATAATTATATAACTTTAATCCGTTACTTGGAAGGCTGGCAGTTCTTTCCTACAATGCGTCTCTCTCAAAGATCCCATAATATCGATGGTCAATGCATCCTATAGAATGTGTTTCGTGAGAACGTATAATCCTGTGCCAGGAGCATGAGATTCGAACTAGAAAGGGCTTGATAATTGTGTTCTAAGAATAGGAGAAGAATTGTCACGTACGTCTAGAAACAATTTTACAATTAATTATGTTGCACATACTATTTTTCAATTTAAAACCTAATTTACATTTTTCTTTAAAATAATTAAATGTAATTATTTTTCAATAGAAATTTAACAATGATATTATATCTAGTAACTGCGGGTCAATTCGCAATTAATATTTTATCTAAATTATAATTATATATTTCTTTGGGTGCTTCTTCAAGAATCGAGTATATGATTACTGGAAGAACAATTTTATGAGAAATGTTTTCAATATAATTTTTTCGTTTTTGAGTATTTCTTAATCATTTTGTTGATTAACGAAGGTTTGAGGTAATATTTAAATACAGTTTTTACAATTATATCGGGGTATTTTTAACAAAATATAAATAAACATTGAAACGTGAAATTGTTTAAGATAAAAATCAATTCGGTAATCAATTATTCATATTAATCCCAGTTAAACTATAAATTAAAGTTAGCGTTAATTGAAAATGCATGCAATTTAATTGTAAAATATATATTAATCATAGTATTTATTTATATCTGAGGTATATGTGCGTACTTTTTTAGCATATATTAAATTTGTTTTGTTTTAAAATATTAAACAAAACTTTGATCACATTATTTAAAATAGGAAAATATTTCATATTTCCCTTTCTGCAAGTGCAATAAACATTTTGGTTTATATATCAATGGCAGCTTTAATAAAGGAAGATAGGCATCGAGATATGATGCGAAAACCTGAACTTATATCTAAAATTGATAGTAACTCATCAGATGTAAATTGTATTATTTTGATACCCAATGATGATGGAATTATTGCTGCATGTGAAGACAGGTATTTTTCTTACATCTGCTTTGTTACCTTTCCAACTGCCATTGTGAATTTTAATATATAAGATAGAACCAAGTATATATTTTAAATCATAATGTTGACATTATTCATAGTGGAAAACAAATAAAATAGGTAAAATTCAGTTTAACTTAAGATAATATAAGATAAAATATAATACTAATAGATGCAGCACAAGCTGCTGTAAAATAAAAGTGTATTTTGCACAAATTTTAAGAAGAGAAAATTCCCTTATCAAGTGTGGGGAAGTTTCTCTTCCAAAAATTTGTGCAAAATACACTTATTTCCCAGTAGCTTGTGCTTCATCTATTATATTTTATCTTATTCACTAAATATGATGCTCCAGGATACTTACCGTTACATCTACTTAAGATAATATATTATTAATATTTTATTTCTCATGAATACTACTAGTACTACTATGACTCTACTACTAAACTTAATAATATATGACTCATTACAACCCATAACAATAACTGAAACCCCAGAAAAATGCCTAGAAAAGGTTATTGCTCAAAGAATATAAAAAACAATTTTGAAATTTATTTTCCTATTATATAATTTGAAAGAACATAAATCACATTAAGTTTAACTAGTATATTACCAAGCATTCATAAACAGCTAAACAAGAAATATAGCACCAACCACATAATCCATGCTAATATACAAAAAGTCTTTGATGCAGTTAGACATATAATCCTACTTGATAAAATCAAATAAATTAGTAAAATTAGATATTACCTACCTTAGATTTGGTTTTTTCTTAAAAGCAGAGTCAGAATACAGCAAACCACAGTCAAAAGAACAGGCTCTGACTAGAAGATAAAAAAAAAACCAGAGGTCTACCATAAGATACAATTATATCACCTATGCTCTTTATATTAATGTTAAACAACTTTAACCTAAATTAAAATAATATATTATATAAATATACAAACAATATATCAGCCTTAAAATATGAAACATGAAGATTTTAGGATGACTGTCACCAATCTGAAATGACAAACATTAAAAACTGGGCTGCCAAAAATAAAATTATTTATTGTCATTAAATCTCTCAACAACTGAGAAGATAACCATCAAGATAGACAAAAAATCCAAACCAACCCCTATACCTCTATCAAGTCATAATCAGTTAAAAACAGTCAAAACTGCAGAAATATTAGAATTTTACATTGAGAGCAACCCTAATTTCAAATCTAACATCCATTATATTTCCATAAAATGCTGCAGCAAATTATACTTTCTGAAACAATTAAAGTAAAGGGGGTTACAGTAGAACCAAATTAAAATATTTATATACCTCATGTATCTTACATATAAGGTGTTAAAAAAGTCACGCAAGATTTTAAAAACTGTTTTATTATAATAAATACAAGTCATTAAACATTGTTACAGTTCAGCTGTATTACATAATTAGGTACAAATAGAGTAGAAAACAAACAAATACTTTTTTTCTTTACAAAAAGTTCTCAATTTTATAATACTGCTTCAAAGTGATGTCCATTATTTGTAATGCACTTTTGTAACCTTGATGCTACTGACAAACAAACTTTTTGACACAGGTCAGCATCAATGTCAGCTACAGAATTTTCTATGGCAGTCCATAATTTTCCAAGATTCTCCAAGAGTTTGTTGTTCTCTACCATACACTTTGTCCTTAAGCAATCCCCATAAAAAAATCATCTGGGGGTGTCATGTCTGGAGAGCATGGTGGCCATTCCATTCAACTGCGTTGGCCAATCCATGAATGTGGGAAGTTGTCATCCAACCACCAACAAACAATAAGAGAATAGTGCGGAGCTGTACCATCCTGTCGGAAAAATTTAGGTCTGTTGTGTCTTGGTATAGCTTGCAACTTGGGCCATAACCAATCATTCAATATGGCAAAATATATAATGGCCTGACACTGTATTGTCAAAAAAGAAAGTACCAATTATCCCACCAACCCAAATTCCACACCAAACAGCAAGACCTGGAAGATTAAATTCCTTTTCTAAAATATTGTGGGGATTTTCAGATGCCCAATACATGCAATTATGTCTGTTAATGTTACCATTCATCTTAAAAATAGCTTCATCTGGAGTTTGGAGTTCATCATGAGTTTGGATTCTCTCCCAAAACATCCAGAAAAGACTCACAAAATTCTACCCCCGATCAAAGTTGTCCTCATGTAACCCATGAAGGAGATGTGGTATGTAGGGCTTGAAGCCCAGACATTTCAAAGCATTGTATACTGTAATGTGTGTAACCTCATAATCTCCTGTGATGCATTGAGATAATCGATGAGTTGAAAAAGAACCACCTTGTTCTATGTGTCTCATCAGTGTGGCATTAAAATCAGGCTCCTTTATGATTGAAGGTCGGCCAGAATGTGGTGCATCAAGGACAGACCCAAGTTCTTCAAATTTGTTAACTAATCATATACTTGTTGAACAATCTGGAGTGTTTTTATGAAATTCCTCTCCAATGTATTGTGCAGTGGCACTAGCATTGCTATTATTTTTGATAATAAAAGCATATTGCTGATATTTGCTGTTGTAGTAATATCAACATTTTTCTTAAATATGATACTGAAATTTTATACAATGCTATATATTGTTTAAATCTATGTTTGAAATTGGAAATTCCAAAATATGACACTGATAATAATCCATATCCTGTGACTTTTTTAACACCCTGTATCTTATTTTTTATGTAATTGATTCAACAGTGTAAAAAAGCATGTTTCACAACTTTCAAGTTGTCATTAAAAAGTGAAAAGCCTTATGTACTTGATTTTATTAATAGTATGTAAGTCACATTGTGGCACAACTATTAGGTCTGTAACTCTGATTTAAAATTTCTATCATAAATGAAAAGTTGAAGCAACTCTATATACTTTTTAAATGCTTCAAGTTACTGGTTTTGGTCAGAAAATAGTTTTAGTATCTTCTCAAACATTTAATTTACATTAAATATTGATAATGAAATACAGATTTGCTCACTGGTCTTCCTTTGGAAGCAATGGATAATTAAAAATGTCAACAAGAGAAAGTGTATAGACAACACACTCATACACAATGAGCCATCAAGTTGTACAATGATCTTGTTGGAGAGTACTATGGAAACCTAGATGGGTGCAATTATTGTTTGCAACACGTCTTTCTGGTTTGCACAAAATTTAAAATTGTATATGAATCATAAAGAATTTATTTCATGTTAGTACAAACAAAGCAATGATGTCAATTTTTTGGCAGCATTGTTGGCATGATGACAAGTAGGTTTGGACACAATGCACAAAGCTGTTGCTCAACCTTTGTTATATCCTCCCATCATGGCATATGAATCCATCAAGGCAGACAGTAATTTTTCTTTTTCAAGCTTATATTTGTTGTTCACTTCCTAAATTGCTAAGGTCACATTCTTTGCATTAACAACCAAAAATTCTTTACAAATAATAATTATAAATAAACTAAAAGTTGTCATCAAATATACTTATCATTATGTCCGAAATTCGATAACCATTTGTCACTGTTGCTTCATCAGTGTTTAATCAATAGCATTTTCTATGAGCCTTTCCCACTATGTCTTCCTTGATAGATTCTCCTAGTCTGTAAATACTCCCTGTAACAAATATTACACCTACATTTAGTACAGGATAAGAGATCATTTTTAATTACTGAGAATTTATTTTTATTTTTGTTTTTTAATTTTAATTATGAGGTGTCATTTATTTGAAATAATAAATAAAATACTTGCACAAGCAGCTAAATTTAGTCTGTCTACAAAATCTAGTTGCATAAACTATTGAGCTTTTAAAATCACATGAACTCATAAGGGCTAAACAAATAACAGTATCTTAATTAACATGTACACATTTTGTAAGTAATTAATATGTAATTTAATAATCACAGTATATTACTTACTATGGAGTGCATATTTTCATAGTTGTGTAATTTTTGCATAAGTCTTGTTTTCACTCTGTGCAATAACTATTTAAGTCAGAAATCACGATTTTTAAGCAGAAACAAAAATCTATATTCTCTACACACATATGTAATTAATTGTTTTCAAATTAAATGAATTCACTTTAAAGTTTTTGACTGTAATTTTACTCTAACTCAACATATTAACAATATAACCAGATCATCATACTATGCTCTTCATCAAATTGGTAAAATCAGAAAATTCCTCGACGCAAAATCTACCCTCAAACTTATCCATGCTTTTGTGAC
>JAYRBW010136467.1:0-37702 GCA_036023295.1 Invenusta paracnida
AACATTGCTATAATCTTGATTATTCAAATAATATCAGTAACATTGCTATAATCTTGATTATTCAAATAATATCAGTAACATTGCTATAATCTTGATTATTCAAATAATATCAGTAGCATTGCTATAATCTTGTTTATTCAAATAAAATCAGTAGCATTGCTATAATCTTGATTATTCAAATAATATCAGTAACATTGCTATAATCTTGTTTATTCAAATAATATCAGTAACATTGCAATAATCTTGTTTATTCAAATAAAATCAGTAGCATTACGATAATCTTGTTTATTCACTTATAAAAACATGTAATAATTTAGGAATACATTTAAATAAATTGTTTTAAAAAATAAGCAGTAAGTTATTAATTATTCAACAAATACAGATACAACCATAAATAAAGCATCTATATACTTATATTATTTAGAATACGTAAAACCAAAAACAATGACAAGCTCAAGCAAAGTGAGTAAAACTCTTTCAAGAATTGGACAGATCCCCTTTCGATTATTGGCTAGGGATTTTGGGTCTCTTCTTCAGCAATACCCAAAGTTGACAATATTGAAGCCTCTGAATAAGGAGCAGCAAGAATCCTAACTGGATGTGTGGCAACTACTCCCGTTGAGAGGCTCGCCATCAAGACCTCTAGAGAAAAATCAAAAGAACCGATTAATCAATTCAGTCTAATGCCTTATATGAGGAAACCTGCAACATGTAGACTCAAAAGCTGAGAACGAGAGAATTCGATGTCGAAGAGACGGCTACAAAATCAGCTAACATAGACAATTGGCCAAACAACACCACCTAAGATCCACCAAAATTCCACCATGGAGATTGCAAAACGACGAATTTAACTCCAACCTCGAAGGACACTGGAAAAGACGAAGAGCGCGATACCAAAAGCACCAAATAGAAAACACCACAGTCTTAAAATCGATATCCTAATAGGGTCATCTCCTAAAGAAAGAGAAGGCTGGAGGCGGCCGCATTCCACATCATAATATGTCCTCAATTTCAAATAAACAAAGCAATTCCGACAAGCCAAATTGTAGCTCAAGTAACAGTGCCAACATGCGTGCAATTTAGTGCGGGTTAAACATCGCCGAAGGTTATGAATGGAAAGGAAAACCCCAGCTATATTAACTGACTCCAAAGTATTGAAAAGATGATACACGATACTTGAAACTAAGATGATGTATCATACGTTCTATACAGACTGCCAAGATTGCTATCAAACTTCAGCAGATGGACAGGAAAAGAAGAGTCTTGCTGACGAGACGCTCTTCCACCAAGTCAGGACAGATCCCTTTATCATCTTAAGAGCTTATAAGTACAAGCTGATCAGAAAAGCATCTCCTTAGCTTGCGAGAGATGCAGACTTGAAGTTGACACCATGAACCAGACGCCCTTTACACATGTCCTAGTTTAAAGCACAAATGCGAACACCACAGCAATTACTGCTGTACCAATAATGCCATCACAGTCAAACCCGGTAACCCTCAGACGCAACATCATTTATTCTGGCGAATGTTAAGGATCACACGAATGTAGCCCATTGCAATTGACAAGCCCCTGGTGTGAGGGTAGTAGAAGATTTGAGTTAAAGTGTCGGGTATTACTTATTTTAAACTATAAATAGGTAGATTAAAAGGATCTTTCCACCTATAGATTATATTGTATCTCTGAAGGAATCTCAAGAATGCAAACAATAGAAGAAATAATAATAATCAATAAGTAATACCGTCGAGTATAGGAGCGGTGTCAACCGTGATACCAACATACAAATACTGATACGAAGATAAAAAGTAAAATAACAATTAGGTATTAGTTCTGGAGAATTGCTATGTTTATTTTTACACTACCTTAGTCCACTTTTGAAAAAACTTAGTTGAGACTAAAATATAACGATGGATAGATGAATGTATATAGAGAAAGAAAGTTACCTCATTTGTTCCTCCTTGGCTGACGTATGTAAATTCACAGGTTACGTCTCCCTGTAAATGAAGGAAGATGTAATACAGAAGGGGATTAATAATTGTGTTGATTTATTGTTGTAGGACTGCTTCATAAAAGCTATGGTTCAATCATAATCTAGGTCACAGAAAGATTTATACAGCTATTTGAATAGAAAAAATGATTTAGTTATACAGAAATGTATAAAGCTACATGCCATGATTGTATATATATATTGTTATATATTCATGTGATCAGTTTTATTTAAAATTATAATCATAGAAATAGAAATTATCATCAAACAAATCAATAAATCAATAAAACTATAAACAAAATATGGAAATGTATTATAATATTTATTATAAAATGAATAAAAATATTAGTATCAAATCAAAAAATAAAGTTAAAGTTCTGGCAATAGAAAAATGATATCATTAATTGGTAAATCTGAGGAAATGTTATGAAATCGTTTTAAATTCAGACTATTATAATTATACAATAATTACTGCTTTTCCAGTGGTTCAGTTGCATTGTTTTTAAATATTCAATATTAATTTAAATTTACTGTATTTACTATATATTTATTATATTTATTGATGTATTGGTATAGAGAGAGAACAAGCTGAGGACTGACATTGTGTGTTATGTTTATTGTATCAATACAATCGTTATATATAAAACATATATTACCTATTATATAGTCCAAACCAATCAGAGGCTAGCAGCCCGCATAGCTCGGATACATCATTTTCTATATACTATATACTAAATATACTATATTTATTATATTTGTACAGTAATAATTGCAAATATTAAACATTTAACAGCATCCAAAATTTAATAGATGGCCCACAGAATACCGGTTAGCTAACCAACAACATAAAGAATTATATAAATGAATATTACTAAAGCTAAGCATTGTTTTAGAGGTTGCTATATACTGATATGTTCATAAAAATTTGGTTCCAGAAAATATATATTATCAAGGTTTGATCTAAAGATATAAATATGTAAACATAATATTATATATATTTAGTATATAGTTTTGCATATACCCTTTGATGTCATATAAATAATTACATGTAAATAATTTAAACATAATTAAACAATAAGTATTTAAATTCCCTTAATCATGCAACTTGTAGTTAATATTTTGATCATATCTTTTACACTTTATATTTAATATTACTTCTACTTCTACATATCACCTTATTTAAAACCATTGAGTATAAAATATCACTTGATCTGATTTGTAGATATTTGTATTAGTTTCTCGATAGTATCAATGGTCTAATGTATAAAAATTCAATGAAATGTTCACATAGGTGTGTGCAATGTATATAGTATATTTTTATTTTATCAATGCACAAATGTGTAACACAAAAAAAATATCCATCAAATAAACATTTACATTATCAAGTAAACACCAAAGCACTTCATTTGCACACCATCTTCCCTGAATTCCTCTACCAAGATGCTCTCAAGGAATTCAATATGTCACCAATCTGTGACCACCTCAACCAAATCTCAATGCATCCTCTTCGCCACCTTATTCCCCCTACTAGGGGTGACAGCAGCCTCCAATCCTGCCAACACAATGAACACAACTTCATCCCTTGCCTTTGCACAAAGGATAGTGAGATGTTTGATAATCGTGGTGTGGTTGTGGCCGCCAGCTTTTAGACTTGTATAGGGGTTACTTGTAATGTTAAAACATTCATTTTTTTTACATTTCATCTAAATACCAGCATATAGACTCTTGGCATGTAACAATTTTTTTAGGTGCTGAGACTTTTGCAACCTATAAATTACATTATAATATAGCTCCTATTTTATACAATAAATTTGTTCATAATCATGAAAATGGAACTCAAAGCATTATTAAACAGAATGCTTGTACTACATTAACTGCATTCACAAAGGAAGAGTACAATGTGTCAAAGTGTGCATGAAAATTAAAACTTCTGAGGAAAACTTAGGAATTGATTAAAAACCAATAGCATGATCAGTTTCCTCAAAATTGTGTCATTATTTCAATAAACATTTTAATGCCAACTTCCATATTTACAAATTCTTAATAGTGCTGACAGTTTTACTTTGGAATAAAGCAATCTTTATAGTTACATTTTTATATTAGTATTATGTAGATATATTATATAATATTTCATTGTACAAACTATATAATATATATTGTTGAATTATTAAAATGAAGAAAATAATTTAAAATGTTGTGGGCTAGTTTTGAAATATTGTATTCAAAATAATTGTCAATGATATATATTTTTAATGTATATGAATTTAGCTGAGTGTCCCAAATATTATTTACATTTGAAAAATTTTAAAAGGCAATATTCCTATCCATAATTATTGACATAGAAAACATTTTGAAAACAAGAAGATAAAATTTAAAAGAAAATATTTTATTGACTCCATCAGAAAAAAATAGTAAATTTTTTAATTGAAATATTATTCATAAAAAAAGGCTTTATAAAAACAAGAAACTCATTCTTAAAATAAAATAATGCAATGACTCTATCACTATAAAATGATAGTAACATTTTTAATTGATATACTATTCATAAAAAACAGTATTAACATATTTCAAAAGATTGTGCAATAAAATTTTTAAATTGCATTGCACAATCTGCCAACCTTTTATTATCTACATATGAGGCTTATTTAAAAATTGGAAACAATTCATTCTTAAAATAAAATATTGTATTTTAAAAATGTTCTGCACAACCTTAAAATATGTTAATTTTTTTTTATAAGTAATACTTTTTTTAAATCAATTATTTTAAATGATAAGTCTAGTTTTTTTGCACATATTTATTTACAATTGGAAAATTAATGTCTATCTAAAAAAATTCAATTATCTATATCATTGTTTTTTCTAAATTTTATTTTGAAATTAAAATGAAATAAATATTTTTGTACATTTAATCAGAAATTTAGGTAGCATGGAATTAACAAATGAAAATGTTAGGGTTATAATATTTTATGATTTTAAAAGTTATTTACCATCTCATTAATATTTATAACAATTGTTAGCTGCTTTTTTTGAACTGTTTCTTTCAAGGTCATGTGTTTACAAATAGTTTACTGAATTTTGCCATGGTTAGAAGTCCCTAGAAGATGAAGACTATTCAGGAAGATAGATCAGTGTCTGCCACAAGTGGGATCAAAGTGTCAGAAAGTTGATGAATGAAAAATGTCTAATAATATTATAAAACATTAGTATAATCCTTTAAATCTCAAAAGACAGTGTCTACAAAATTTATGCATAACTGGCAGTTCAAGGATTCAATAAAATAGGTTCCACACAATCTGTCTGAGAATCAGAAGCAGGTGCAGGTTCAGTGATGTCAAATGACCTATTTTGATTTCACAATGTTAATAATCATTATATCCATGGAATTCTAACAGGAGATGAAACATTAGTATACATCTATGACCCTGAAATAAAGCAAAAGTCAAAGTCAAAAAATAAATATAATTAATTTAAAATTATATAAATTTAACTAATAATTAAGTAAATAGAACTCAAATAATCAAGAAGAAGAATAATAATATTATCTATGCTTATAGCCTTAGAGTACTATCTAGTTTTACTTTAGACTAGACTTATTTTTAACTTGAAAATTAAATGAGAGAAAGTCAGTCAATAGCTTAGTATAGTATCTATCTATGGCATGCAACTTTAAACCATTTAAAATAGTTATAGAGAAGTTGTCAGAAATGGTCTCCAGTAATTTATAATATTAACCACTCAAATACACTTAGTCTAACTCTAAGTTAAAGTATAAATGCAAATCTAAAGCCAAAGGTAGACAAAAAAGGAATATAGCACAGTCAGAAATATTTTTTAATGGCATATGTCATATTATAATAATATAACTTTGATCATTACTGAAAAAAATTATTAATAATAATCTTAAAAAATATATTTATAAATTTATGTGACTGTGAGCTTCTTTTTCTTTTTCAATGGCACCTTTCTGTTCAGTTTAGAACATGGCACATCTAACTACAGGTTTCTGACTGCTAGTGTCCACTTTTTTCTGTTTTTTGCTTTTTCTATTATTGTTTCAAGATCACCAGTAATATCCATGTCACTCAGGTCTTTTAAGATGGTGTCCTACCAATTTGTTTTTCTTTTTCCTGTTTTGGCTGGGATGAGTTTTCTCATGATTGTAAGAGCCCTTCTGACTGATGTCTCCTCTGGCAGTCTTAGAAGATGTCCTATCCAGCTATACCTTCTTTTCTTGATGACTATGCTCCATGGTTTTTGTTTGGTTATTTTGTAGACTTTGTCATTTTTCAGTAGTTTTGGCTAATGTATATTGAGGATTCTTCTGAGGAAGGTTCTGTGGCATTCATATATTCTTTTTTCCATTGTTTTGTTTAAAGCCCATGTTTCACAATTGTATCTAGGTATATGCTATCTATCATTGCATTGAAGAGTCTAATTCTGGTCATGAGGCAAATCTTTGCTACAAAGCATTTTTTCAAGTTGTTTGAATGCATTTTTTGCTAGATTTGTTGTTTTTTAATGTAGCTTCCTAGATATTTACTTTTTCCAGAACTATCTTAATTTTTGGTGACATAGTGGTGTTCTGTTTTCCATCATTAAGAATGAGATTGTAGTTTCCCAGTCTTTCTTTTGTATCATTGTAGATATGTTTAGATTTTTCTTTGGTACTGTTTATCCATGTAAGGTCATATGCATACTGAAGGTTGATATTTAATTCATTTGTGACTTCCTTGGTCTATGTGTGATCATGTTCTGTTGGATTGGTAGTGCTGCTTAAAGCTTTTGCCAGATAGAAGGTGAAAAGGAGTGGACTCAGACCATCACCTTGAGGTATTCTAATGTTTGTTGTTGATGTTTCACTTTTACTTTTTCTACATCTGATCTTGAACCTTGGTTGGTCTTGGAGCTTAAAACTATTAATAGAATATTAATAGTTACCCAATTAAGTTATCTTTACACAAAACTAAATAGCAAATATATGGTTTGTCTTGGTTATTATTATAGTTTAATTGAGGTATGGATTGTCTTACTCCTGTTACAATTTACATAAAAAAGGAATTGTACTTGAACTTGAACTTGCACTTAAGTTAGTTGGAGTTTACCAAATTAAAAAGCAAAATAATATTACCAATAAACTGTTGGATGAATGAATAACGTTTAAATAATAAGAAGAATACACTTTCCATAAATAATGAATATAAATTAGAATATATAAAAATAGTGTTTTAGATTTTACCTCCTTTTGAGAAAATGTATGTTTTTGCCCTCCAGGCTGAACATTGAATGTATAATCATCTGCATATAAAACATTAATGCATACGATAAAGTAAATAATAGCGATAAGCTTATAGCTGTAAGATTCAAGCATGTTCAATATTTATAAAAAAATTAATTTGAATACGTTTATTAGATCTGTTAGCCTATGTTAAACTTTTCAAAGAGGGCTACATTATATTTAAAATATAAATCTGTCAAATCACCCTAATATTTCTTTTAAATAATTTTATAAATATGTAAAAAAACTATTTTACTTTGATTAGAGAATAATTAGTGGTACGATTTTAATAAATATAAAACAATTACAAATTTAATATTAACTTTTTAACCTTAAAATCAGTACATATGATAGAAATATTTACAAACTTACCACAATTCTTTTGTTTGTTTACATACACATGTTTCATAACATTTAGTGTTATAAAGGCTATACACTGTATATTGATTCGTATCGTATCGTATCGTATCGTAGCACCGTCTGCATACTCGCCATAGATATATTTAATTATTTATTTATTACTAAATAGAAAATCTAATCAAAATCATTGTAATAATTTTGTTTTGATCAAATGTGGTATAACTACGTGGTATAAAAGCATTGATACGAAAAGTAAATTTATAGAAATGTGCGCCTAAGTTAGAGTTTCAATATATGTAGCTTGTAGGATTATACCTTTAAACAATAAAACAGTTTTTCAGATAGCAACTTTATTTTAGATTTCCTATGCAAAATCATGCGTATCGTATTACATCATAAGTATAAAATACAATATATACGCATTGGGCTAAAAATAGATTTAATCCTTGGCATAAATATTTCACTACTGCCGCGTGCGTTGTATTTTCTTCAGATGTCCTAGTATTTATGTGTTAGTATATTAGTTAAATATCTATGGTGCTCACATGAGTTTCAGCTTTGGATTCATCAGTACATTCTGTTCTAGATACCTATAAGATTCAGCATCACATTTTGCGCCATATTTGCACCAGATATGTCATATAATATTCTGCGCCTGATTTAGTTCACATTCTGAGTCTAACTTGAGACTTATTTAGCATCTCATCCTGGACTTTTTTGTATGTATATGAATGTTAGACAAACAATTTGGTGTAACACTGCTAAATATACTATATAGGTACTGATCGCGATATTTTGAGATAACGATAATTTATATTCCATGTCATTGTTTGAATCATAGAGTAATTATATACTTGTATTAAGATGGTATTATTAAGATTGTATTAAGATTATTATACTTGTATCGTATCGTATCGTATTGATTCGTATCGTATCGTATCGTATCGTATCGTATCGTATCGTAAGAGATTTTTTCTAAATTTGATTTATTCCAATATGTTATATCCAACTTCTGTGGTACACTTATTAACGATTTTCCACAAGAAATGCACCTATAGAATTATGGCATGATCCTTTACGAAAAACCATCAATTGCATAAAAAGAAATTTACCAAAGTTTAAGTAGGAATTATACTAGTACAATTACTCATTCAAAATATTAAACTATACTATACACTATCCCCACCTCTGTGGTTTGTTATATATCTTATTCCTATATTACATTATTTTCAATGGTATAACACGTTTGTAAAACAATTGATAAACACAATAGGAACCTAGATCTTCAGCTATTGGTTATATTTTAAGAAGTCCTTGCTATAAACAAATTTGCCGCCCGTAACACAAAATATCCAATAATTGGTACATCTCTCATCAGCATCGATTAATTAACCGCCCCAGGAGCTCCCAATCTTCTTCCATATTGCTGACATTTATGGGATCACAGATAGTGGAGCGTCATGTATATATAGTCTGATATGTGTGGTCTTATCGATAATTGCGTTTTTGGTCACTAACAGATTCTCTTGTTTAAGTTAAGGATCCCCACCTCATGTCCTTGATCAGTTTTCAGGCTACCAACAGTTCCAAGATTAAGATAGGTGATTCTTATTTTAAGAGTCCTTGAGATTCGCGGTCCTCATGGCACTAAAGTGACGTGCGCAGAGCTTTGATATTACCTATGTGAACAGTATACACAGCCTTTATTCTCGTACGAATCGTACCTAATAAGATGGAGAATTAAAAAGAAACAATTCAAAATATTTTCATGGATTTCAAAATAATGTTTTTGCATTATAGAAGCTAAAAATATTTTATATGAATTAGGGATCATGATAAATTTTTAGCTGAGCTGCATGTCATACGAAAATATTAACTAAATATTTCAGAATTTATAAATTAATGAAATTATGGTTTTTGAATGATGCAACCAAGTTAAGCCAATTACTAGAAAGCTCGCTGTGGAAAGCAGAATTAACTGAAACAGACTCGTGTGTCTTTTTATACTGTTTTTGATTTTTTGTTCAGTGTACTTGATTTAGTTATTTCGAGATGGCCGGAGGACTAGGGTTGACGCAGTTGTGGGCGATGTAAAAGGGAGACTGGACTGGTTGGAAACCTCTCATACTACTTAATTCTTAGGTGTTCATGTAAATATAAATATTAGACATTTATAGATAACTATCATTCAATAATTATATTGATTTTATCGCATACGATTATAATTTTATACGATTATAATCCAAATTTACATAATATGAATTATAACGCTAAATTATGTAATAGAATTTATGATATTACACGTATATGTATGGGTGTATATCTAAGACACCGTATTAGGCATATAATATGAAGCAAAATGATATTTAGCTCTAATTATACAACAAAAATATGCATTATTCCATTGCCTATTAATTATTAATGCGTTAATGCAAAAGTCCTTACAGTGTCAAGTCAGATAGTGTACAATAAATTATTGACATATATATGTTTTATATCTGATTGCTAAAGGAATTAAAATCTAATGATTGAAAAATTAAAAAGGAACATTTCAAAATATTTTCATGCAATTTACTTTACTATTTTTATATTATACTGAAGCTAGAACTATCTGATATGTAGGTGAGTTAAATATGAATGTTAGCAATGATTAGGGATCAGGATAAATTGTTAGCTAAGCTGCATGATGTCATGCGATAATATAACAAGTATTTGGGAATTTATAAATTAATCAGTTTATGGGTTTCGTTAAACTAAATTCTTTCAAAAATTGAAAGTTTTTGAGTAAATCCAGCGTCATATAAGACCGATATTCGAATTTCTTTGACCTCTTTTGAAGTCTGCCAGGACCTGCAGGTCCCCCATTGATTGCCGGAACATACAGAACTATTGGAGGCAACTGCATATAGGCACTTTTCCCAGTGACATAGTCGCAGGAATCGGCACCATCAAAGACACCCATAACACCGATATCACTTGGGCATCCACCACGACGAGAGTTGATATAGAATTTTCTCAGTTCACCTGTTTTTGGACTCTCCCATATATTTCCTTCTATTGCAAAATACTTGTATGTACCGCTTTTGAGGATTTCCAAATTCCAGGGGTAAGATGCTGTCAATTGAGAAGGATTAAACCAAGTCGTAAGATTGTGTCCCAATGCACTGAAGCTCAAGGAACACGCGGTTTTGCCATTATTCGGCCAAGTATTTGAAAAGGGCACTTTTGTCGTTAAGGACTCGATTTGTCGTTATTAAAGTCATCCCAAGAAAACAAAACTGTTGCATTATAGGATTGGCCTCGGTATACAATTGATAAGCGCTGTGTCCAGTTTTGGAACGAACTGCAAAAAAGGGAACCCATCCCTTGAACCATTGATAGCTTCGTAAACCTTCTTGAATCCAATGCACGTTGGGTTGTTAATTGAAGGTGTCGTGGATTTCTCTACTCCGGTGCACGTATCTTTATCAAAGTCAAAAATGAATTTACTTTTCCCAGTATTCACCGTTTTTTCAGCACACGATCGTACTCTTGACTGATTTTTAGATATGCAAAAAATTAAAGAAGCAAAATAGTAACAAATATGTGATGGCCATATTGTATATTCAAACAATTGGATACAATTTATTGTGGGAGAAAGTGGAAATATTCTGTGTGTCGTGTGTATATCTTAAACTATATATAGGAGTAGGTAGGTATTTATGCGAACTCAACCAGTTATAACCTAAAGTTGGTTCATACAGAATGCTCAACGATATTCAATAGAATTAATTATTAACAAGGAATGGTTTTATGAAACCATTTTAACGGGACCAAATATTTGTTTTACATGCCAAATGATCAATGTAGAACAATTGAATTAAAAATTATAGAGTAACTAAGGAAAAAGAGTAAAAACTAGGAAGTGTTACTAGTAGTAGGGAAGGTGTGCTATAGAAAAAAGTTTGTTTGTATTAAAAATATTAAAAGGTCAAACAAATATTTTGGGCTTATTTATACAATGGATTACCGTGGACACTTACAATGCAATAAAAGTTATATGTATCTATGTATCTTTTGTTTTCTCTTCAATTACTAATTAAACGTAATATATTAATCTGAGAGTTGTATATTATAGTTATGGTACGTTTATTTTTATTATAAATATCTATTTTTATTATAAAATAGGTATATATTTTTAATATTTAATTAATATGTAATATTTTGTATCAATACTTTTAATATTTAAGGATTTAATAATTATCATATAAACGAAATTTGAATAGAAACGTTTAATAGACATAGGCAGTGCTATTTTGAAAAGTATAATATAAATTCATCAAAAAATTATTTCCGAAAATTTAAGATTATACTAATATGTGGAACAAATTATAGTAGAACCATATAGAGTAAATAATAACTTTGTTTGTGATTAGAACTATGACAAATACATAAAATCATCTTAAAGAAATTTTAAAATAGGTATATAAAAATCATTAAAAAATCGATAATTGAACCAACAAATCGTTAAGCCAGATGTAAGTTTCCGATATTGTAATTTACATTTACAATGTAGATTCCATCTAAAATGTTATTATTTTAATTTTCACTAATTTTTAATAGAGTAGGTAGGTACTCCGGAAATACAGCATAACACTTGAAATAATAAAACAAGTGTTGGTACTTTCCAGAAATTGCAGCTATATAATATACAATTGAATACAGTCGATCTTGTTTAAGTCAGATTTTCAATCATTAACTCGGATAATTTGACACCTATATTTACGTATGTATCAAACCCATTGTTGTGCTACATGAGTCGATGAACCACTTGAAATTTGTTCAGAAATAAAATTATTTAATTAAAGGGACCGAGCTTTCAATGCTACATGCATCATAATCATGGTCAGAATTATTAAAAGAGCAACAATAAAATACTTATATACAGAAAGGTGAGCAACAATAAAATTATTTAATACAATAAAATTTTGTGTATATATTAATTAAAATTACAAGCAGATTATTTTAATTTAAATACTTTCAATCAAATTTGCAATTGAGTTTATCTTTGTTATAGTATGTATTATAATTTGGGAAAAACTCATAAATTATCAACTGATGCAAGAGTTCAGATATTTATTTTAGGTAAACATGGTCTGAAAGTAAAGGATTTTGCATTCTCTGTCCTGACAAGTCACAGTTGTGTTTTTAAAACACCAACATATTTTTATGAAACACATGAAGCAAACATATTTGTTTGCTAGTAAGGTTAGAACTGGTAGACCCAATGTCACAACAAGAAGAGACAATTGCACTATTGGAAGATATGTCAAAACACACCCTTTTGTATCAGCCCATAAAATAATCAATTATATATTTTTGAATTACTGTAAACCTTCTCTGACAACTGTAAAGGATAGATTGTATTCTAAATTGGGAAAGCTAGAAAGCTGCTAAAAACCCAATTTAAAGCCATAAATATTGCTCTTAGAATTTGCTTTTGTGTAAAAAATACAAAAATTGGATTATAGATGAATGGAAAATGTGTGTGTTTTCAAACAAATCAACTTTTAAACAGTTTTGACCAGTTCTTCTAATTTTCACGACCCATAAAACCAGTGTTTCAATGGCAGATATATTTTACCAACAGTAAAAAAAATCCCTAAAAAGTAATGATATGTTGTGGCATATCAGCTACTGGCCAGGAAACTCCCTATACCTCGATTCCATTGAGAACTGTTAAGCCTATATGAAAAGAGCCATTTCAAAAATACAACCAACATTGATAAAAGACCTGAAACACACAAAATCAAGTATGTGTGGGTCAATGAGTTTTTAAGGACTACTGTCTTCTTTGCCAAATCATATTTCTGCTGTTCTGTACACATCCTAGATATTTAATTTACATTAACATTTAATATTATGTAACTTAGAATACATAATATTATGTATTTATATATTCTTTGTAATATGTATTGCAGGAAATAAATGTGATGCTGCAATATTTTTTTTACATAAAAAGTGACAATTAAAAAATTCCAAACTTTGTGGCACAATTATAAACTACTTGCACTATTTATAGTATAATATTTATATTCATTTTCTTTGTTTTATTAATTAATCCATAAATTATTATGCTAAAATACAATAATTTTTGGTAATTTTAAGTTTTTCTCATTTCATCATATTTTCATTTTGTATAAAAAATGTGTATGTGTTGTTATATCCATATTTGTTTTATGTACACAATTATTTTATGGCAGAACATTAAAAAATATATATATTTTAGATATAAATAGATATAAATTTAATATTAGATACCCATATTTCTTTTATGTACATAACAATTTATAATTAAAAGGTAATTGGTGGATACATTTTAACAATTCATTTCTTCTAAATTTGAACTGAAACAATATTCAACTTTTTTATTCTTAAAACCATAATTTTTCATATATGATAAAAAATTGAAAATGTTTTTTCCTTGATTCAAAATTTTACTAATGGTTATGTTGAATATTTCTATTTTTTCTTGTTTTTAATAGATTAATTACTACACAATTCATTTTTTAAACTACAATTTTAAATGTTTGGTAAGTTTTTAAAACAAAATGGTGTATTTAGAAATGGATGGTTCAATACATTTTTTGATTTCATGGTGCAAATGAGGAACTATTTACATATTATTATTGATTTCGAAATCATCAAAATCATATATGTATATTGTTTGAAGAATAAAATTATATTGACTATAATTTAGATAATTTAAAAAGATGATTTCATCCCTTTGTGGTTTTCATTTTACACCAGTTTTATATTTTTATATATTATATCTAAGTAATTATTATTAGGTGTTCATTCCTATTTGATATATTTATAAATTTCCAGATTTAAATTAATGCATATCTTTATTCTTCATTTGTAGGGGGGAATATGTATTTGAGTTTGGAGAAAACATCAGTGCTTCAAGAGGTATTAAATGACTCATTTTAATTATATATTTACATTTTCTAAACAACGTAAAATTAATTAATAAAACATGTGTTTATTTACTTTTATTTTTAGGCTCGTACATTCAATGAGTCACCTCTGAACCCAAAAAAATGCATCCACATTCTAACCAAAATGTTGGCAATATTAACAAGGGTATGTGTACTTCTTTATTATTAATTTACTCGGTTGCACTTCAGTATTTTGGATGTTTTGCAGGGTGACAAATTGGGTAAAAACGAGGCAACTGAAGCTTTCTTTGCGATGACAAAACTGTTTCAGTCGAAAGATGTGAGTATTTTGTTCACAGTTTTAATTCTATAATATAGGTGAATTACTGTGCCATTATATCCTTCCCTTTTCAGCAAAATCTGCGGCGTATGGTGTATTTAGTAATCAAGGAAATGGCCTCCATCGCTGAAGATGTAATCATCGTGACAAGCAGGTATAACGTTACTCATTATTGTTTTACAATCTCTTGAAGTGTTAATGAAACGGTTTTGTATATCTACTTTCAGTTTAACCAAGGATATGACGGGCCAGGAAGTTGCGTTTAGAGCTCCAGCTATTCGGGCTCTTTGTAAGATTACTGATGTAAGTTTTTGTTTTGTTTTTATTATATTTAGTTAATCTATTTATTAAGTTTTACAGTTTATTGCACTAGGTAACGCATATTAAAAATAATATTATTCATATTGGTTTTCAATATTTCAAGTGTATTCTTATCACTTTTCTTTCTACTCTTTTTATTCTTAACATACCTTAATTAGTATGGTGTGGGCGTTCTTTAATCTTACCCATAGAGATTATATTATTGTTAAACGTCTTATCTAAACAGTGTGAGTTCGATTACATATGAGCTTACAAATAATTTCGTTGGATTTACAGATATAATTTTGTAGGAAAATTTTGAATTGACGAAATTCATATTTATGTCAAGAGATCCCTATACTTTGTATAAAGTTAATAATTTTCACTTATCCTTATTGAATAGTAGTTATTTGAGCATGTTTTTTATGATTTCAGAATGTATTGAGTGGTTTATTTTTTTAGTTGTGCTTGTGAATTATAAGTTAATAATTGATATGGTATATTTTCTTACTATTTTTATAAAAACCTACACGAGTGAAGGGTTGTATCTCTTTGTAAGAAAGTGACATTATTTATGAAATATATATTTAAATTATTGGAGTGTAGATAGCTTCAAACGCTTTATAACACAAATAGTAAATTTATGAGGAAGATATAATTGCAAACATTAATAGCGAACCGAGATATCTAGTTTCCTATTTTATTTTAGTTTTATTGACTGAATATTTAAATAAAACAAAAAGGTTCGTACATTATTTTTTTTAAATGTAACAAAATTGTCATTTTTAATAAAAACACTATTCAGTTGTTTTCTTTATTTGTACATCCAGTCGACCATGCTGCAGAGCATTGAACGCTACATGAAGCAGGCGATTGTGGACAAATCGCCCAGCATTGCCTCAGCATCCCTCGCCTCCGCCGTCCATCTGATGCGTACCAGTCCTGATGTCGTGCGTCGATGGTCCAACGAGGTCCAGGAGGCTGCCAACAGCGATCGACAGATGGTCCAGTACCACGCTCTCGGCCTTCTCTACCAGATCCGTCGAGTGGACAAACTCGCCGTCATGAAAATGGTTCAAAAGTTCACGCGTTCATCGCTTAAATCCTCCTACGCGCATTGTATGATGGTGGGTGCCAAGTTTCTCACAGTTACCAGAACAGTTTTTTGTGTGTAATCTTGGAATGTCTTTGAACAACGATCTTTTATTCTTCTTCATTTCAGATTCGCGTAGCAACCAAACAAATTGAAGACGAAGGACTAAGGTAAATATAGTGTTTTATTTTTTGTATTGTTGGTTTTATTAACTGTTAGTTGTAATCATCTCTATTCCTCTACTTGCAAATGCCAAATGTACAAAGAGTAAACCAGGAAACTGTGATTGATGAATCATTTTTGTCATATTTTACAACTTCTATTGAAAATTATAAAGCTATTTTTGAATCTATTAATACACAATATTAAGATAAAAGTGAAGTTAACTTCAAAAGAACCCTTTATGCGCCTAAATAGATGACGTAATATGGCTAGTTTTTCTTTCCGCATATATTTCTAATTTAATTTCAAAAAGCTAGAAAGCACAATTTTTCGGGCAGGTTTTTTTTTAAACTAAGGACTTCACCATAAGCTCTTCTAGTTCGATTCTTATGCCTATGTACAATATTTATATTCGTTATTTAAATGTTTTACATTGAACTAATTTCTAGTGCTGTCATCCACCTACCTTCAGCGCCAACACAATGCTCTTTGACTTCCTGGAGTCCTCCCTCCGACACAAGTCCGAGATGGTCGTCTACGAAGCTGCCCGCGCCATCGTCTCCCTCCGCGAGTCAACAGCCAAGGAACTCGCCCCCGCCGTCTCTGTCTTACAGCTCTTCTGTGGCTCACACAAGCCCGCCATGCGCTACGCGGCTGTACGTACACTCAATCACGTTGCTATGCGACACCCGGCCGCGGTTACCGCCTGCAACCTTGATCTGGACCAACTTATAACGGACAGTAACCGAAGCATCGCGACACTGGCCATTACTACATTGCTGAAGGTTTGGAAGCGTTAACTTAAAATATCGACTTTCTATAGCTTTTGTGGTTTAGATTTAGATATTTATTGAATTGTTTAAAGGATGAGTAAATTGAATTATAATTGCTATAATTATATAAAAAATAAAGTTTCGTGTCATTTTGTGTTTTTGAACGTTGTTATTGCGTATTTTTTCAAAATATTTTACTCCTACGTATTATTATATATCTATACACGGATTAGCTTGAATATGAACGTACAACATTTGGATTATATTAGATTAATAATTTTACTTTTGTTTGTCTGTACACAAATTACAAAAATAACTAATATTATTTCGACAAACATGGAGTAACGAATATTTTCAGTGGCCGACTATTTGATTACTATATGAATAATTTAATTATGTTTTCAGACTATTGATTAAGTTAACGTGGACGTTGTCATTATCGATTTCTTTGCCTCTTACAGACTGGGAGTGAAAGCAGCGTAGACCGACTGATGAAGCAGATCAGCTCCTTCATGAACGAGATCACGGATGAGTTCAAGATCGTTGTAGTTGAATCCATCCGTTCTCTGGCTTCCAAGTACCCGCGCAAGTATTCGGCCATGTTGACCTTTCTGTCTGGTCTTTTGAGAGACAACAGTGGCTACAAGTTCAAGAAGGCTGTCGTCCACACCATGGAGGCCATTATCCGAGAGATACCCGAGGCCAAGAATGCTGGTGCGTCTAGGTTTTCTGTATACAAGGTGTTCACTGATACAATTCGAATAAAATAGAAATATACATAACAGCGTAACGTTAATTGTATTACATCGAAACATTTAAAATATTTATATTTTATTTGAGTTAACTGTAATTCTTTAAACTTTCTTTTTGTTTATTTTCAAAAAAAAAATTACTAAGTTACTCATTAAAAATTACATAAGTTGCACTATACTTGGTATCACAAACAGTTGCACACACTTTAAGCGTTGACATTCTCATTTAAATACCCGAACACATACAACCAACCAACCAATAAGCTCTGTCCTGAATCCCAACGCTGCAGGTTTGCTTCATCTCTGCGAGTTCATCGAGGACTGCGAGCACGTGAAGCTGACGCAACGCATCCTCCATCTACTGGGACGGGAGGGACCTCAGCTTAAGCGACCACGCAAGTTCATCCGCTACATCTACAATCGGATCATGCTGGAGTCTTCCCCAGTTCGATGCACTGCCACCACCGCGCTGGCAAGGTTTGGAGCTTGTAATGAGGAACTGCTCAATAATGTCCTTGTTCTACTGCAAAGGTAAGTTCTTTCCTTTCCTTTCTATTGGATTCTGCTTTTCTAAATTAAGACTAGCTTGGTACTAAATATTTACTTTTCATTGATGTAGAGAAATAAATTATTTTCGGTCAGTAGAGTAATACATAAATATGGAGCATGAAATGACGGAAGTTTGTTGCGCTGTATTTTAGTAGTATTTCGTCTAATATTATAATAAAGTAAAATACAGTCAATAAAAGCTACCTAGTGTCAATCTTTATTCAGAGATATAATTAAAAATGGATATTAGAACGATTAAAATACCAATATCAATGTTTATAACATTTTGTTATTATATACAATAAACAACTTTTCCAGTTAGAGTTAATAAAATTAATTAGCAAAGAGAATTCTCGATGCAGTATTATAAATAATTAAAATAGTTGCTGTTTTAATCGGATTATTATAATTGCGAGCTATAGTATAGTACCATAATTTCATGCTCTCGCTGTTCATTCACGCCCCTGTTTATCTACCGAAATTAATTAGGAATCATAATTCTATACTTCACATAGTAGCAAAACACAAAAGATTTTAGTTGAACATTCAATAAAACTAATTATTACACATGTTATTTCCATGAAAAACACATATAGTATGACGTCATTCCTCTATTTCAAAGTTTATATATTCTAATATTCAAAAGTAATGATGATTGTCGTTATAAAAATGGTTGCTAATTTTCCCATCACCACTGACAGAATCATGCTGGACGAGGATGACGAAGTCCGCGACCGCGCCACCTTCTTCTATCACTTGCTCTCAAAACAACATCAGGAAAACCGCGCCCTGAGCACGACCTACATTCTGGGTCACAACCAGCTCTCTCCCTCTGGTCTGGAGCGCTCTCTCAAAGAGTACACCCAGACCACGGCGGGCCATGACACGCCCTACGATCTCCGACAGGCACCGGTGGCCGCTGTGCAGGAGTCTGTGCCCACAGTCGCCGAGGGTGATCTCTTGGGAGGAGGCTCGGGTGGTAGTGGAGGTGGAAGTGGCGGAGATGCTGATCGGGCCGGCTCAGGTGGGTTTCTATAGCAACACTCTCTTCCTCATTGTTGTAATGAAACTGCATACTTCCTGACGTGGAAGCCTAGTATTCTTAACTTATAGACAGGATGCTCAATTAGGTAGGTATCTTTCGCATTATCAAACTGCGCGCTGCATGTAAACAGAAATTAAAATGATAAATGAGAGTTATTTGAAATATTTCCTAATAAGTATTTGATCTGAACCTTGTAATGGCTTTCTGACTTAATTTTATGTGCGCTATCTTCACTTGGCTTTAGGCATGGGCGGTGGAATGGTCAGCAAACAAGACCAGTACATGGAGGAGTTGGCTTTCCTCTCCAAGACCGTACAGATGGGTCCTCTCTTCAAGTCGTCTACTCCTGTTGAGTTAACCGAATCAGAGACTGAGTACGTAGTCAGCTGTATAAAACACACTTTCAAGGATCACATGGTCTTCCAGGTACGTTACATTTAAACGATTTTTAGAAATAACATTATTAGCAATTAAATGATGAGCACACTTTTTTTACAAAATGACGTCTTTTGTATTACATTACCATTTCAGTAAAAAAACAAGCCAGTTGTATAAACTATTTATACGTATTTTTTAAACACACTCATATTTATACCCATATACTCATATATCTGAGCGCCGCAATTTTATCAGTTTTTACTATTTTTACTTGAAGTTTTGCTGTATATGCAATCAAAACAATATCAATAGTATCCACAAGGCCTAGCACGACTAAAAAAATAGTAAGGAATTAGTAGAAATTGGCGACAGTTTTTGTAAATTTTACTCTAATAATTTCTTTTTTGTGGATCATTATTATAATATAAAAGTATTGATTCAGTTTCTATGATATTTAACAACCAAATATATTTAGTGGATATTGATATTATATATGTATGTACTTTAATTTAATTACCTTTATGAAACTTTGCAATACAAATATTTTCATAATTATAATAATCTGTAAATTAAGAGTTTACATCAAGTTTTTTTTCTTTCTAATACTCTTCATTATTTACATGTAAACTGCGACCTCTCTCCCACTACAGTACGATTGCCTAAACACGATGGAGGACCAGGTGCTCGAAAACGTGACGGTTGCCGTGGAGAGCGAGGACTCGGAGTTCGAGTTGGCCTACTGCGAGCCCTGTCCATCACTGCCCTTCCAGCAGCCGGGTAAGGTCTATGTCGTGGTGGCCCTACCCGGGGGACGGCCAGATCTCTGTGTCAACTCCTTTACCAACACTCTGCGTTTCGTGGTCAAGGAATGCGAGTCTGGAGTGCCGTTGGATGATACAGAGGGCCTACAGGACGAGTATCAGGTGAGCAGGATTTGGCTTTTCTTGTACTACTATGAAAACAAGTTCTCTCAAAATAATGAGTTTCATGACTTATATTTCGAATTTTCTCTCTGATGTATGTGAAAAACTTTATATCATTATGATAATTTAATGCATGACGCACAATTTGAATTTGCATTGTGTTCCAGTAGTATTTAGGTATTATATGGATTTCAAATTGATTTTTACCTACCTTATCTGAATTACTAGAGGTTTTATTTATTTTTCAACTTTGCTGAACGTTTCCATATCCCTTTTTAGTATTATAAATACAAAACATATTTCGGTATTTATTAAATTTCTATCTAATTATATTATTTGTCTTTGTCTTATCTCGCCTTGTTACAGTTGGAGGAACTCAATGTGACCCTGTCCGACAGCGTGCAGCGAATTATGAAACCCAACTTCCCCGCTGCTTGGGACGAGCTGGGTCCCGATAATGAGGTCGAGGAGACCTACTCTCTCAGCAAGTGCAAGACAATAGAAGGTGAGTTCCAGTGTAGTCGAAGCTACGCTAACAGTGACTGTGTGCATGATTCCTTCTTTCTTTCACTTGTAATCTTGGATACCAGCTTTAGTTCCTACTTAACTGTAATACTCGTCCAGATAAAATTTAAGTAACTGTATACATAAGTGTTTATTTATAATAGGAAAATTCCGGTATTGTAAAATGTGTAATATAGGGTAAAACCATACCATTTTAACTAAAAGTAGATCAATAGTTTACTTAGAAAACTATAAAAAAAAAGCGATACGCTAAATGAAATCGATAGGGGGATATTTTATTTGCTGTCATGATTTCTGGAATGGGAAACCTCTTATTCTGCTTATTTAAAGACATTACAAATTATAAACAGGCTAAACATAAGAAATAATTAAAATAAATTGTGCCAAAACATGAACGTTACAATACATGGTGAATTTGTACACCGGTAGTTTAACTGTAGTGCTAAAAACAGTTAACAAAACCGAATTCGTGGCTTTTATTCTGTATTTTTAAATAATAATATGGAGTCATTCTCCAAACTCCAACCATTTATACCCACAAAAGTATTTTACTATTATCTTAACATTACTGATAATAATTGAGGATATAAAACGGTTATCTAGAAAGTGATTGATTTTCAATTTCAATCCTAGCGATTTCAATAAAGCACTCTTCCACCGCCTCTCTCCCTCTCAGAAACGATCAAGCTAGTGGTGGGCCATCTTGGCATGCAGCCCTGCGACCGCAGTGACCGGGTCCAAGAGGGCAAATCCTCTCACCTCCTCCTACTCGGTGGCGTCTTTAGAGGCGGCCATGAGGTCCTGGCCCAGTGCAAACTTGCCATGGTCAGTACAGCGTCCGGGGTGACTCTCAAACTTGTGGTCCGCTCCTCAGATGAGAATGTCAGTAGAATCATAGCAGATGCCATCGGATAAAGTGCCTCCTCCTTTACATACTCTCATAATACAACTTATAGTCTTATTACAAAGTACAGTACACTACGATTTGCTTATTATATACTGACGCGTATTGTTATTTAAGCTTTACTAAATAAAATTCACATATTTCTTAAAAAGAAAATTAAACATTTCTTCTTTTTTTGCCATGATGGGCATTGGTGCTAGAAGTGGTTTAGGTAACCGCTTATAAGGTAAATATTTCAGTTTAATATCTACTATTCAAGTTAGCAATGTACTTTTTTGTTCATTTTGATCTTTTATTACTGGTTACGCAAGTTCTTGTCCATGAAGTGTTATCTGTTATTACTCTGATCTCTTGTTTAGTTTATATTTATTGTATGAAACAAATTTCTGTTGTCTATCTACTATTAAATAAGCAGAATATTTTAAATATACTCAAATCACGTTGATATTATTGTTTTTTCTACAGTTGATTAATAAATTATATATAAATAAGACTTAAAACGAACTAAAAACTCTAAAACATAACTTATTGCCTCAAAAATATATTTTCGATATTAGGTGTTAAATTTTGATTTTTACAAGCAATGAATGGAGTGTCAGTCTGGTTAGTATACTAAAAGGACAAATAAGTAATAAACATTTCAGTACTTACATTGTCACAATTAAGAGTAAACAATATTTTTAGTTTACATATTGAAAAATATAATGTATTCATTATTTTCGAAGTATGATGAAACGGAAGTTAAAAAAAATACATTCAAACCTATATTTAAACAGCAACCCAAAATAACTATTTAAGAAGCTTATTAATGTAACTTGATTATAGGCACCTACTTCAATATCCATTCTACAATCGAGTCATCTTGGATAAAAGTCCGGTTTTGTGCACACAAAATATTCCAAAAATGTGAATATCATCTAACATAATCGAATTTAAAATATGAAGTTTGTCACCGTAGCAAAATAATCAACGTATACAATGTACGCGTGAAGTAAATTAAGTAGGCACATAATTAACACTTACAATAGGCTTAATTTGCGGTGTGAAAAGCGTACAGTACTGCAGGTCATATTAGCTTTACATGACTCATATTTTTCGCTTCCAAAATCTTTTATTGATCCAGTTATTCATGCACTTCTGAGAGCTTTTGGAGACGTTTTCGTGGTCTTTAATACTGTTATAATGCTGCTCGATATCGTTCTCTAGAAAGTGTTATTTCATTTGTGATGCTTAAATTTTACAATCTCTCCTGAGGCTGTACTTTAAACCATCCAAGAAATGCCCGCGTTCAATGAATATATCTTCATTCAAATTTTTCACGAGTAAAGACTTGTTCATTGAAAACTCTGACTTAACAGACGCCTTTGAAAGGGTCAAAAGTAAGACCAATTTGACGTCTGTAAATCGACTTGTACCTCGTCATTTTAGTTAGACTTAATGATGAAATATAAGCTGCTATTTTGTACTTGAGGTGAAAAGTCGAAAATTAGTATATATCGATTCACTGATAGAACAGTAAAACGTACGAGTTTCCATCATAAACTGCAATTTATGTTTCTAACTGGCAGAAGATCGATTGTGACATGTTACCGTAGTACTAACACCAATGTCAAATTTCTTCAGTGACTTCATATATTTTCAAAATGAAGTTGTTCTGGAGTTTTGTGAATTAATTTATATGACACATTTCGATTGAGTCTTTTGCAGCAAATAATTCCATAAAAAGAAGTTATAATGGTGCATCAGATTGGAATTTGACAAAAATAGTTCCAGAAGAGAAACTAAACATCCAAAGATACTAATATATAGCAGCTGTAACCAATTAATGCTCTTCGACTGTCGACACCTTCACAATAGCAAATGATTTTGAATATGTACTTAGAGGTTTCATTCACTTCAGAGGTTTCTTCATTGTTTAGAAAACGTATTTTTATATGTGGGGCATCATTGTAACAGATATTGTTGCAGCATATTCTTAACCCACTTCACAGCATACAACTTTCTGGGAAAATTTAAAAACTTGCAATCAGCGAAGTTTGTATGACAAAATGGACTATCCCTTGAATAAATAGTAGAGCTCGAAGAAACGGTAATCACATCTCTCTCTGGTTACTTCATGTGATATTCAGTTATAGTCCATAAACCACGTAAACTATACATGAGAAGATCTGTAGAATCTGACCAATTTTAAAATTGCTGGTGCCACTTTCAAATGCATTAACGATGTCCGCCGCAGTGTCTTTGTTACGAGATACAGAGGTTAAGTATCGATTGGATGCACGTATTCCCTGTTCATTAAAAGCGCCATGTTCGCTGGGCAACTTTATTTGTTACCTGATGAAAACAAATGAGTTTGAATATCTCGTTTGCTAAATAATTAATCTTTGAGGAAAAGTGCTTCTCTATATTCTGAAATTATTATTAAGATGCTTTGTCAAGTCTCTTTCGGTTAACTTTTTTTTAATAATCCTCTCAAGGAATACTCTTATTTGCACAATATAAAACTAATATTTCTAGTAACCGTTCAAATAATAATTGGAAGACACCACTTCATAAATCTAATTTACTCTATCAAATACGACATTCGGTTGTAATTGTCTGTACATTGCATGATGCATTGGATGTAGTTTGAAGCAATGCATTGTTCCTAATTACTAAAATCATGAACTTGTACGTATTTGTATAAATATAGAATTTTTGTAAATTATACAATTCAGTTAAACCATTTTCTCATGCGTATGAGTGGTTTCATTATGCTGCTTCTATCCTGATTATAGCATATTGATTTCATAAAATATTGTACATTATTACGCTATTGCGGGTTATCATAATACATCCGCCTATATGATACCTTATTGTAGAAACTAATTAAAAACTACGGAGTGAGCTGCAGTTCTTTTGAAAATTAGACTTTAACAATATATGGTGTATGTTATAGATATAAAAAGCGCAACTATAGTTTAATAATAATTTTGTACAACTGAATGAAACGAAATTAAAAAGTACTCCCCTTTTACAGTAATATACATGATCATATAGGTGATGAATATTTGAAGTGCATTGCAAAGTTTCTGTGATACAGACCACGTCTTCAATGACAATATAATATAGCACACGATAATTTATTTGAACTCAATTTCATAAGATTCTCTCTCTACTTTAGATAACAAGACTATCAAGTAGACATAACATTGACCTATGGTCTGACTGCTGCAGCAATATTGATTTGTAAAATCCAATACTTGCATACATAATAGATAATACTAAAATATTATTGCAATGTTAAATGTTATAGCATTATAGGGAATCCAATAAAAACTCACCAAAGGCAATTTTATACTTCCTACTTTACACAATAACGTTTTATATTAATTTCATGTTTTATAACGACATAAGAACGTTTAAAAATTGCTCAGAATATAGTATTTTATTAGACAAATGTATGTATTTCTGTTCAATATTACATACAAATAATTGAAATGTATCCAAAGCTATTTTACAGTTTCTGAATTGAGAAAATATAAATATGCCTACCCATAACAGCCCCACTGCTAAATAGTAACACTGCTCATTGAATATTCTACTTAAATACACAGTATAGAGAAGTCGAAGAAGGTACAAATGAAAAAGACACTGCATGTATCAGCAAATGGTTAATATTATCATTGTAAAACTTAGCTGCTATTTGACTAAAAATCAAAAGTAATATAATTGGAAGATGCTGTAAATATAATTACAGTTACGTGAGGCTGGGTGTTGGTAGTATTTCGCATGTATTAATTGAAGAAGAGGACCAGGTAGGTAGAGTATGATAATTGTATGCACATTAATAGATTATTAATCAACACGTCTGCTTGCTGGACCAAAATGTGAAAGGTATGTGTGTATTATCCACATGAAACAGTGTGATAAGGATGGTGGGTGAAGCTTTGAATTCTTCTTCTTTGTCCCTAGATTGTCATAGTCTAAGAGAAGTTGATGGCCTTTCCGCAGTAAGCGGCCAAGTTGGCTTCTCTGAATGCTTCGGACACAGTCTGCAAAAGAGAAGCAAGGATAACGTTAACGTTAGAATTTCAGTTGTATATCTTAAAGAAGAGTCGTGAAGTTTAAAATCATTCTAATGCATATTTACAGCAGATGAGTAATTCTTAGAAAAAACTATCTCATAAAACGAATAAATTGTTGATAAAAGCAATAAGATAAATCAAATCTGACAATTAAATCCAGATACAATTTTTATATAATTGCATAATACAGTGTTAAAATAAAGTTTAGTTAAAAGACAGATAATCTGCCATAAATGTACAAAGCATACTCCTGAGAATACCAATGTTTAGTTCTAAAAATATGAAAATAAAACAATTGTTTATAAAAAACATAAGCAATCGTTTTAAATACAACTTGATTTGTGATCAATTATAATGAGCTATACATAAACAAATTTTCGATATGAAATCACGATAACAGATTAAAAATATAATATTGCAGGTAACAGTATAAAAAACAATAGCTTAAAAACCACACTAATTCATCATTGCTACATTTAGGGTTTTAGGCATTTGCGTATCTTGACATTTATAATAGTTTTTTTATATTCCATACTAAAATCTAAGAGTTTGAAATGACACAATTTATTTTATTTTCATACTATAATTTACTTTATAATTGTCATATTTTCACTTAATCTAACGTATAGAGAGTTGAAATTAAAACAACTGATCTATTTAGGAGTAGAGAACTATAAACATTAAGCAATCTTCAAATTTAAGCGACAAGCAAAACATGAAAATGATTTCTGTCGTATTTTAGAAACATGTCCAAAGATAAAAGCAACTCAAAATCCCCAATAACTAATTAAGCTAGGAGGATTAAACTATCTAAACAGAGCAAACTATGTTATTCAGTAAATTAAATGGAAGCCCAAGGAGACTATTAGAGCGATTGCGGTAGATATACCGTCACTATGACTACAAGTTTATGGCACACTGACCGGGTGAGCGTGACAGACGCGGGCAATGTCCTCGCAGGAGGCTCCATACTCCATGGCCAGAGCGGCCTCATTGATGAGTTCTCCCGCGACAGAGCCCATGATATGCGCCCCCAGAAGGCGGTCTGTCTCCTTGTGTCCAATCACCTTCACCAGACCCTCCGTGTCGTTGTTTGTCTTAGCTCGGGAGTTGGCAGCCAGTGGGAACTTGCCAATTCTGATACCAGGAATGGAAAGGATGATACAGACTTGCTAAATAACTATACAAATTCAAGTGATGACTAGATTCGTGGTTTCATCGAAGCCTTTTCAGTCAACAAAATGATTAGATGCACTTGTTAAATATATTACCTGGCAAAAGTTTTATAAAGCCATACAATTATTTCCTACAATTCTTTGCTGAGCAAATATTATATCTTTTCAAACGAAAGAAGATTTAAATATATGATACATTATAGCATTAATAAAACACAGGATAAATTATGGACCAAACATTCGCATGTCTTGTAATTTATTTAGTTTATAAAATTTGAAGTTATTTAAATATTTTAGAAAAAAGTGGACTGGTCGCATAAGAGTAAAAATACTGCAAAATAACTAATTAGGCTCCATTTTTAACTTAAAATAAACATGTTAAATTACTTACAAAATGATATTACCATCGCGAAACTATTAGTGAACTTACAGCTTTAAAAAAATTCTTATTGAACGCCAAAATTAAAGAAACTAACCTAATATACAGTACGTGCCCCTAGCCCACCCCCCCTGGATCGGCCCCCGAATATATTTAAAGCAACAATCTACATTAATTGATTAAATGTGTGCATCTTAAGAAGAGCACGACTTTATATTAAATTTAAATGTAATAGAATTCTAGTGAGTCAAGGAAACACTATATAAGTAGGAACACGTAAATATTCTAAAAATACTACGAAAATCGTAGGTGATGATGATTTACTATGATTATTAAAAATGCCTTTCAAGGATTATAGCAGAACATGTTGCTGAAGTTAATTATTGCATGTAGATTGAAATAAACATCATGATATTGCAACAAATTTCTCAACACAAATGACTATTTTTACCTTTTTATAAATGTATGTTTACCGTTAATAAGTATGCATTAGGAATCTTATTCTTAAATTCTTAAAAAAGAAGTGCATACTGACTTGTAGGGAATGCCCTCCTCCTTGCACATCTCCTCCGTGCGGCCCACCCAAGCCACCTCGGGGTGTGTGTAGATGACACTGGGCACACAGTTGTAGTCAATGTGCACAGCGCCACCAGCAATACCCTCGACGCAGATGATACCCTCGTCCTCAGCTTTGTGGGCCAACATGGGGCCCGCGATGCAGTCACCGATGGAGTAGATGCTGATAACACCGAGAAAACATTAGTGCAATGAAAGGCACAGGAACCAGTGTGAAATTCTTGAATTATAACCATTACGACATTTACAAGCTATACTATGTATAACTACTCAACCTAACAGAGAAATACAAAATACGTATTAAAATGTGATCTCAGATAATTTGGAATACTACCAATTTTCTAAAAGAAAAGGGTGCACTGATTAATTACACAAAAAAACTTGTAAATTGCGAATACTAGTTTAACAAGCGGACAAACATTGAGTTCGTTCTCGATTGGTGTCACTGAGACAATTTGTGTACATTTCTCCCACTAAACGACTTTTCCTGTTTTACTCTGAAACACTAGTATAATAAACTATTAAATGCATATCATAAAATTATACATTTCTGTACATTTATTTCATTAGTATAGTGTGAGATAATTTTCCCTTATAAATATGCTTTCCTATCACGAACAGATAGAAACAACAACCGGTTTCAACGTCTTACATCCTCATCATAATATCAACAATAAATTACCATTAACGTAAAAAGGATTATCATTTTAGAAAATCCAAATAATTCTACATGATTGAAATATGGGACTTACAATAGAGGCTTATCTTATTATCACTTTGATTTCTATCATACACTATAAACCTTTGCTTTATAAGAATCAGGAATGTAGACTTCAAGTGAATATAATACAGAGCTTACTTAGAAACAAAAATATATTTAGATTAATTAATTAATTAGAGACAAAGCTACAACAATATAAATATGAATTTCACTATTTCAAATATAGCCTAAAAACTTACGAAAAATATTTAAAAAAAATTATGAAATTAGATTAAAAAGATAAAAATGAAATAGCTGACGATTTGGGACAAAATTCAAAACCTTGATTAAAATGCTCAATAAATTATAAAATACATCTTTAAAAACAGAATTATCAAACTATCAAATATTTTCTTGGTAAGAATAGCGAACTTGTCAGGATACAATACATTCATTTTATTCAAATTAAGACGGCTAGAAGAGGACAGGATAAGTTACCTGGGAACTGCGGTCTGGAAGCGATTGTTGACTGGGACACGACCCTTCTCATCAATAGAGATACCAACAGACTCAAGACCCAGATTTTCCGTGTAGGGTCGACGACCGATGCAGACTAAGAGAGTATCACAGTCCAACTGGAGAGAAGGGAACACACAAAATGGGACGTTTACATAAGTTGAATTGTCTGAATAATGGAAGTATAGAAAGAAAGTTACGAAGAAAGAAGTTCATTTTAAAGAAAAGTTTTTACTGCCCTATTCTTGTTTGCAAGTTGAAGATCGCTTTATTAATAATAGACTTACTCTTGATAGCTACTAATTTATTACAAAAAATAATCATAGCACTTTTTGTAATTTGGAATCTATCGTCAAATTATGAAAAACTGACATTCTCTACAAAAAATGCAGGTTTCAGAACTTTAAAAATTCTATTATTACTTTGAGCTAATAACAAAACGTTAGTACAATTGTTTGTAAGTCCACTTATCTTCTAAGTATTTCTACTGTCCAATATTTAAATTAACACCAAGCACTCACAGCCTCAGAGGCACCACTTTTGACGCCCTCAACAGCGACAGAGATGTTTCCACCGGACCGAGATGCTGAGATAACTTTAGTGTTGAGCTTGAACTTGAGTCCCTGTTTGGTGAGGGAGCGCTGGAAGTTCTTGCTGATCTCCATGTCGATGCCCAAACCGCCAACGTGGCCCAAAAACTCGACAAGGGTCACCTGCAACAGGATACGAATAAGATAGATTGGATTGACGGGAACATTATTGTAGTATATTAAAAAAAAACAATAGTATCTACACATTTAAAAGGTAACAATGTGACTCCTTCAAATTTAGCTTTGTTTAGAAGATACACAATACGTCTTCGAATAATCGTCAGGAAATGCAAGTGATTTTGTTAAAATAAACTAATAATTATAGGAGACATGAGCGTTTTACAAAAGTGGAAACGTTAATGATTCTGATGTCGCTATTTAGGAAACGCTTATTCTAAAAGTCGGAATCGTTCGGCATAACTATAGAAATTAAATATGTCAGATATCTGATTCCTAACACGCTCCGGTCTGTGTCCAAATCAAAGCGCAAATATAAATTTGAATTTATATATAAATAAAATAGTTACCTAGTTTGATTTTTATAGAAATTAATTTACATGAATACTATTTATTTTCTTCGTTTGTGTCATGTATTTATCGATTAATTTAAAATTTGTAGTATACATCGATTTGCTTTAAAACATATCTTTTGTCTTGACTTTAAATTAAAGAGCGACAAAAATCGTTCATTCCAAACGTTTAATATTCCTAGCAAACGGAGCGCTCCTAACGATTCTACTTTTGGAAAACGCTCATTGTAATTCTTTTAAATTATCAAAATATTTCTTCTTTAGAATCTAATAAGCAATCGACAGTCTTATCTTAAAGAAAGGGTATAAATATTCCAAAATAATCCATAATATGTGTCATTCCTTTATTTTGATACAAGTGTTGCCAGCCCGAATTTGCGATAAGTTGGTCTAAAATACACACAGTCAAAAAGGGGAAACAGTCTTCATTGGCAGAGGTGGTAGAGCCCAAGAAGATTTGAGTAAGTAATTTACCGAAAGTGTTGCATAATTTATTTAATTATACCAAGCTTAACGAACACTTTACATATTCATTACTAGAGTTTATAAAAAAACATAATTTAGACAATATTCTAATCACAAATACGATATGTCAATAAAAGGATCAGTCAAAAAACTATCTTATTCAATATTATTTATTCTATCCTTGAAATTTTAGTTAATTTAGCCCCTTAAATAAAGGAAAGCTACTTATAAAATGTTTTAGATAGTTCCACGAATTATCAAAGTATTCTAGCATAATTTCTATACTATTGTACATAACACATAATATATTGATTATTCGATTGGTCCGAGAATTTATGAACGAGGAAACTACCTCAGCGCCCAACCGCTGCCACACTGAACCCAGTTCAACCCCGATAACGCCAGCTCCGATAACAATCATCTTCTCCGGGACGCGCGAGAGAGATAGAGCCCCTGTGCTCGACACGACTGATTCCTCGTCGATATCAATGCCCGCGAAGGGAGTGACCTCGGAGCCCGTGGCAATGAGGATATTTTTTGTGGAAACAGTTTGCGAGGAGCCGTCCGATTTCTGTACTGTCACTTCGTTGGGGCCAGAAATGGTCCCGTGGCCGGAGATGTGCTCTACCTGCGAGGGGACCAACCAGAGGGCAATGTAGTAACCGACTGCACCGACCAATCAAAGTCTAGATAAAATCATTCGGCATGTATTTTTGCTTAAAATTGGTGGAGTACTGAGCACAAAAATGGCGAAGAAAAGTATTGTTTAGGCCAGCAATCGAGAACTTTTCGCTGTGTAAAGTATCGACTTAACGGTAGTTGCAGATATTTGATTACTTTAGTCATGTCTAAACGTTTAATCAATGAAATCTAAATCGACAACGATAAAAGCTATGTATCACGAACTAATTGTCCTTACACAAGATATGTATTAGAATATATTTTAAAATAAAACAGTCTGCCTAATTTACACCATAAGCCCAAGAATAATGTATGAAAAGATAAAAGCTGATTAGACATTTGTTATATAATACTAATATAAATTTATTTGTGGAACATTACTAATTTTATCGATACTTTTAACATCTAGTTATTAAATAAGGCCCAGAATAACTAGCATATATTTTTATCTACAGGTTAAAGCAATAAATATTTACAAACTGATGCATATTATTTTAACAGTAAGTTGTAAAAGTATACGTAGATAATCAATAACATTGCGTTAAAGCTCAACTTACTTTTTAAAAATCTGAATTAAAACATTATAAACGATTATATTTGCAAAATAATCCTCTAGTTAATACGAAATTGTATTGTGACGGTTTATTTCCTTAAGGAGCTTTTAAGGAGCTTCCTTCATAGCTTTTAAGGAAACTATCAAAATGAATCGATCTCCAGTCTCACTTTGTTATTCTTGAAAAGGTAGGCAATGCCACTGGTAAGAGCCGACACCGAATTCACCTTCTGTTCCATCATTTTGCTCAGGTTGAGCGTGACTCCCGAGGTCTCAATACCTCGGCTGGTCAAGTCGCCACTGTGAGCCATGTGGTAGAAGTGAGAGTTGTTGAGTAGGGCCTTGCTGGGGATGCAGCCTACGTTGAGACAAGTTCCACCCAGTGTCTCATTCTTCTCTACACATACCGTCTAAATGTTAGATAACAAGACATATACAATTCTTGATAATAAACAGCAAATCTATGTTTCTTTCTTTAAAAACGTATAATAACACTTTATTTTAACAATACTCCTCATTCATTTACGGAAAAAATAATTTTAGACGAAAATTAAATCCTAAAGAGAAGTAAAAAACCCCCATTGTTGTCAAATTTATAGAAGCTGGGAAATCGATTGAGTGATCGTGTAATCGGAGTGATTAAAAAGAGCATTACTAATATTATTATATTTATAAGCAGATTTCTTTTATTTTAAACGAGTGGAAAATCCCGACCCGTTTCCCCGATATAAATTTACAAAACAGTTTCTACAAGGAATACCGGTTTGTTAGGAGAAGATGGAGGGGAAAAGCGAAAATTAAATGGATTCTGTTTCAGATATACCAAACAAAAGATAACAACGCTTAAGTATATTAATAATGTTATAATCATAAAAATCTCTCCTACAAGTATTTAGGGTACCGTTCAAAAACTATCGTAACTAGAGGCATTCACGTAATTTGCAGAGGACTAGAAATTGTTATTAAAGAAATAAAAGCGCAACAGTGTAAATTATAACGGTACAACGATTACATCTTAACTGGAAGAGATCCTCGCTATAAGGCAATTTTTGTTCAGGTATCACGTTTATAATCATTGTTTATACTAAATATGGTGCAATGTAATCTATTAGCGACCGACCTTCATTCCAAGTTGAGCTGCTTTAATGGCCGCAACATATCCACCTGGTCCTGATCCAATGACAACCAAATCTACTTGACCTGGATAAAAAAAACATACAAAGTGTGCATTAAATACCCACTTAAATGTGTAAGATGCTAAATAAGCTCTATGTATCTATATGTACCATCCGATGAAAATTTCCTCAGAAATTCCTTTTTTTGCACTCGTGAGGCCGCATTTAGACTGCGAAAGAACTGTAAAAAAATAAAAACGCAGAAAACGTTATTTTCGACAATAAACATGACAAGTCACGTACATTTTCAAAATGAAATTGAAGACAATTTTTTAAAATATAAGCAGTTTAACCACCAGATTCGACTGATGATAACATTACAAAATGTGTTAATAAAATGAAATACATATATTGACTATACATTTATAAATAAATGAACACTACATTTATATTTTGTATAATCATATTATAATTTAAAAAATATAAGACAGTTCTTAACGTCTTACAACTTACGAATGACAACTGTGTCATCCAATGTACTATTCATGATGTGTTTACATTTAGTATTAGAAAATGTTGTTAACTCTCTATTTAAAATGTTTAAAATATAACAAGAAATAGCATACATAAGCTGGTTATATAAATATATATATATTGAATTATTATGTAAATATATGTATTTCTTGGTGGTTCAGAACAAAAATATAAGATTTCCTATGCAGACAGTAAAGAAAAATATATAGAGATAAAATGACACTGAAAGTAGAATTTAAAATGTAATCTATTAATTATAAGTAACAATCTCTCCTTCGATTATGATCTTCCTAGTACTGAATTAGATGCCTATATTTGAAATAAACAGAGTACATAGCATTCTAGATGTCTAAAATGTATTAATTTGAATTTTTCATTCAATTTAGTATTGAATGACTCAAAATGCACAGAGATCAGAAGGATCCACTCCTTCTCAGATGGAAATTATTTCCAAAAATTTCATTTAACTGTACATTAATTGTATATTTGGCATTATTAATTAAATCTGATAAGTACAAATTTCACTTATTTGCATACATTTTTCCGTCTCCCATTTATATGCACTTAATTGGAGTTTACTATTTATTTAAATATGGTAGTAAAATATGCAATGAATGTTTATCATGTGCTATTAAACTCTAAAAGTAATGAGCAATGTATTTTTTAATAAAGTATTGATACACTAAATTATTACAGATACTTTTAATATATTGCTCAATAGTTTTATAAAAAATATTAAGATAAAGTTAACCTATATAATTATATATATTTATATAATTATTATATATTATAATTGATAAATAATTTCTATGAATTCATTTTAAAAAGATAATAAAAATGTGTTTAACTAGTATAAAATATTTGAAGGTTAACCCTCAATCTCCGCCCTTATTTTACAACCATAAAGACCGCCCTTGGCTGCTGCGGCCATAGGTATATATAATCATTATTAAATGCCTAATATTATTATCAGTTGTTTATATGTGTAACAATATAACATTAAGAAACAAAATGAGATATTATCCATTATGTTTATTGTACATTTAATGTACAAAAGTAATATCAAATGAATTACGGAAATGCATAGTTATAAGTATGTCATAATATATTGTCAAGATGATCGTCTAGTTTTTACAATTTTCACAAATGATCACCGAGTGCTCCCCACAGATGTGTTTTGTGCACTGCGAGCATCTGGTGAACACCCTTCTGTCGCAATTCTGGCACAAGTGGCAGGGCTTCCTGGTCCTTGGAAGCGCCTCCTGAGGTTGTTGAGGATGGTCAGCTGCCATTGCAGCAATTGCACGTCGTGGACCTGCTTGAAATGCCCCCCTTGGATGGTCTATGACCCTTTGTTCCATTGCGACCCTCATCATCGCCATACTCATTTGGATCAAAAACTCCCGCCGTTTCGAGCCACCACGATCTCCTTTCCATTGTGGTTTATTGAAAAGGAACAGAATGCAGGCATTGATGGCCGCAAGATCAAGAAGATTGGCAAACAGTGTCATTGGCCAACGTTGCGTCTGCAAAATATGGGGAGGGGGATGCAACAAAAATAATTCACTGGTACAAAAAACTCTTATAGTCAATGATATTATACAAATAATAATTAGGGAGAAGAATCCATTACAGAAGAGAATTATAGGAAAGAATATAGTAGAGATTGAAATAGGATAGAATTATGGGAGGATTTATTAGGTTGTCGCCTCGATCAGATCAGCTGCCTGTGGCAATCCATGAATTGTCCTCTATAAATTATTATTATTATTAGGGTAAAATATAGTAGAGAATCAAACAGAGGAGAGAATCTATTAGAGGAGATAATTAGGGGAGAATCTATTTCATTGTATACGAAACTTACCTTTCGTCTGGTGGAGTATGCGTGAGCCAATTGGTCCACGGTATCAACGCCAAACTTTGTGTGATTGTAGTCGATGATGCTCATGGGCTTCTGATGCGCCTCAGCAGAAGTTTCTGTCGATGTGTGGAGGGTAGACAGCATTGTAACAACTTTACCCTTTTTAGGAACGTAGCTCACGAGCTGCATCTTCTCCGAATACATAGTGACTGAGTTATGCTGTTCTCGAGGAAGGAACAGTTGGGGAGAGATATCTGGCTTTCTGCGATTTAACGTGCCAAGGAGGGTGAGGTTTCGAGTCTGCAGTTCTTTTGCTAGTGGCACAGAAGTGAAGAATTGATCCGTAGTGATGTTCCTTCCACTGCCGTGAAGAGGCTCGGTTAGTTGCAAAACCACTCGCTGACCCTGGCCAACTTCTGGAGGTTCGCCCTCACGCCTGCCCAAGTAAACCTCCGCATTGTAGAAATACCGAGATTTGGAACAGGTTGCCGCCCACACCTTGATTCCATATTTGTCGGGCTTATTTGGCATATATACCTTGAAGGGCACGCGACCACGTGTTGGTACGATCTGCTCATCTACGCAAATCATGTCAGATACAACAAAACATTGGCGACAACGTTGTAAAAACATTTCCCAAATTTCTCTGAAAGCCGCCAGTTTATCACGTTGGCGTCGTTCGGTGCGGGTTGCTTTGTTATCGAATCTTATAAATTTGGTCATTAACTCAAAACGTTCCCGAGACATAGTTGCTTTGTAGGCGGCAATTCCGAGTTCTTCACTCCACAAATCCCTGAGAAAAACATTACGTTGTCTCAACACGCCCATCAGAAATCGTATGCCAATATAACCAATCAGTTCCTCTTTTGAGATGTCATACCTGAAAGAATAAGGAAAACAATTATGTAAATCATATGGAAGTAGGTTTATTAGGTCACGCGGGCCGTCAGGATTTAGAAAAAGGGGTAGTTTTTCTATATATAGGTGTCATATAATATATATTACGCCAATTTAATAATATTATAGGCCAGGCGGGTGGCGCAGCCCCCTCTCTCCAACTCCCCTACCTCACTGATATTAAATATTTTACTATTTATAAAGGATGGCTAGATGTAGCTATACGCCCCTGTAGGCGCCTATTTACTGTATGAATTTACTTTTCATATAGGTGTGATCAACCAAAAAGAGGGTCATTTGACCCTGTCACGCCCCACCCTTGAAGGCGCAAATGAGTAGGAATTATAGGGTGTCACAAGATTAGACAATTTTCTAACAATGCAATTGCAACATTTTAAGTGATAACTGAAATACTGTTAAAAAATTCATTACATAAAATTTATAAAAGTAATTTTACTAAAACTTACCAACGCTGTGCAATATGCTGAGATGTTTCCCCAGCTTGTATAGCACGCTGGGCTTCTCTATTGGTCTCCCGAAGCACAAGCTGTATCATATCTCCAGTCAAGAAAAGCTGCATTGCGTCATTCACCGTGACTGGGTTTACAATTGGTCTCATTCTGTCCCTCACAATATTCTGCATACCACGTCTTCCACGCTGTTCCTCCTCTTTCGTCGTCCATTTTCTCCCATTCCGTCCAATATACTCCTCTGCCACCAGATCTTGCTGTTCCAAATCATTGCCTTCTTCTTCTTCACTCTCTTCTTCTAAAATAATAT